>LNAC01000361.1:797500-917848 GCA_002007465.1 Ailurus styani
AAAAAAAAAAAAAAAAGCACAGCAGGGGTACCTGGGTGGCTCAGGTCATGGTCCCTGAGTCTTGGGATGCAGTCCCACAGCAGGCTTCCTGCTCAGCGGGGAGTCTGCTTCTCTTTTCTCTCTGCCTCTCCCCCAGCTTGTGCACTCTCTCTAACGCTCTATCTCAAATAAATAAATAAAATCTTAAAAAAAACCATATAAATAAAGAGCATGGAGTCCTGTAGAATATGGAACAGGCAGAACATCTCTTTAAGGAGTGCACCTGTTTCACTTTAAATAGACCAATATTGATGGGCAGACAAATAGCATCTTCCATACCTGTACAAAAACTTTCTGGAGTAGTCCACGACGTTCTGCTAGAGGTAGCTCATTCTGTGCACCTCCAACGGCCTCAGGCACATGTGGAAGGTCAAAAAACAGATATAAACATTTAACCAGGGTGGAAGGCACTGACATCGTTGTCATGCAGTCCACGGTTTTCTGGAAAACAAACCAATAAATAAGTGAATCGGCAGATAGATAAAACTGTAACTGGTACAGCTAAGGAAATTCACAAATTTTAAGCCAGAAGTTAAATCATTAACTCACAAATTTTAAGCCAGAAAATTACATATCAAAATAACTTTTTAAATGCCTGAAAATTTTTTAAAAATGATTCCATGCTGACACTCATTTTCCATTTGGACAACTTTGCTTTTATCAGAGATTGAGATGTGTTTGTTATTTATTAAGTTTGTTATTTATTTATTAAGAGGCAGTATGTTTCAAAGAATAGAAGCTTTGCAATTTAGAAAAAAAGAAACTTAACCATAAACTTGGGCAACCTAATTTTGTTGGATCTCACTTTTCTCTCCTATAAAACAGATATAATGCCATAGAGGTCTTAGAGTTAATACAAACATTATATAACAAATGTGAGCTATATTAAGCACTACATTACATATTAGTAGTTGCTTGACTATCACTTTTATTTTTAAAATATATTCTTGGGGCTGGAAGGACACTTAGGGGATACAGCCATCACTGACACACAAAAAAACCTCTATATCATTTCGACCATTTCTAAAGGAAGAAATTCTACCTTCTTGTTACGGTGAACCTTCCAGTATTCTTAAGAGGTATGTCACAATAATTGCCAAATTTTCTCATGGTGCAGTTTAGAATAAAAAGCTTTACCACACTGGAGATCAAGAGGCTGGCATCATCTGTAATTAGTTTCTTAGCTTTCTCATCAAGCATTTCTTGAACGTGTAGGGTATGTCTAGCAGTGTGCTAGGAATGGGGCATGCAACAACAAAGCACCTCTGCCCTTTGGAAGACTGCAGTCTACTAGCAGAAGCAGATTTAACTATGGTTTAATCTCTTAAGTGCAGCAATAACAGTACACGCAGACTAATATAAAGGGAACGATCAACACTGCCAGGAATGGAATGGAAAAGTATAGAAATTAAAAGGGGAAAGATCATCTATCTGGAAGATACATAGGAGGTTGAACTATTCAGTATAGTATGTTTCAGGAACCTGAGTCCAAAATTGTTAATTCCTGAAAAGCCACAATAATAATGTCTTGTCTTTGATGAGCGTTAATTATAAAACAGGTATAAGGCTAAGCATTTTAATTATCTCACCTATTCCTCCTCCATCAACCCTACAAGGTAGATTCTATTATTGTATGATCCTGACTTAACACATGAAGCAGTTGAAGCTCTTCACTGACATAACCTGCCTTAGGTGACAAAGCTGGCTGAATGGTCCCTGAGTGTATATGTCTGATGACCTATGTATGCGTACAGTCTCCCACTCTGGTTTGACTTTTATGTTCCTGGCACTGGAGAACCATGAAGTGTTACAAACAAAGGAGTAACAGAACCAGATTTCAGAAAATTAGCTGGTGGTAGCCTAGATCTAAGTTAGATATAAAGAGCAAGAAAGCCAGGGTAATTAGGAAACTATTACAGAAAACCGTAAGAGAGATGGAGCCTGAACTCATGCAGTAGCAGGCTGATGAGAGGGGAGCGACCTAAAGAACAATCCCTTGCAAACCAAAAACCAAAAAAAAAGAACAATCTCTTGCATGATCTGGTCCCTTTCTACACTTCCAGTATCATTTCCTGCCTCTAAATATTTCAAAAACCCTTTGCTCTTCCCACTATGATTACTTCTAGTTACTCCATCTCCACACATCTGATGTGCAGTTTAAAGGTCTAACCATGTCAGAAGCTTTAATGCCTCATCTTTCCTCCCATCTCTACCTACAAAATTTATAACTTTCACATTTCACATTTCTATTTTCATAGCACTACATACAACCCCATGATTGCATTTTATTTTTTTTATGGTTTAGTTTTTTTTAAAAGATTTTATTTGTTAATTTGACAGAGAGAGAGAGAGAGAAATATGGAGGCATTTATAGCTACCATCAACGGCAAATAGAATTGACATTTTGATAGTCTTCTGGTCTGGTCAGAGATACATGTAAACAGTGGGCCTCTTAAGGACTATCTGAAGCTTACTTGGGGTAAACAAACATCTCCATTTGCCCAGGACTCAAGGGTTGCCTGGGATGGGGTGCTTCCTGGCTAATATCTGGAAAGTCCCAGGTACATCAGAGCAAGTTGGTCTGATTCCTTTTGTGATGTTAAGAAAAAAAGAAACTAAAAAACCTAAACCAGCAAACAAAAAAGGGAAACAGATCATTCTAAGGAAAAAAAAGTCCCAGTGCTACTACTTGAGGCTAGTGACTAGTGTCAGGATATGGTTACTAAGGAATATGTACTGTTTCTGCTGTGGCCTGTCACTGTAGTATGACTAGTGTCACAGCTGCCTTTGTAAATCCCATTATTAAATGATGTGAGTTATTTGAAAGCCCACTGTAACTTAGATAATAACCATTCTCAAGACTGGTACTAACTTTGATAGGTAACTCTACTTGGTACTGTAGAAGGTTGAATAAACTTTCAAGCCCACATCACAAGCCAAAAGTCAGGTATCCAAACAGATCATCACTGCATAGATGCAACACAGATTATGGCAGATGTTTAAAGGTGATGGGGGGGGGCAATCTCCAGAATAAATCAAGCAGAAGGGAATACATGTTATCCTGAAAATGTCAGTATTCCCCTATTTTCCATAAAATTAAAAGAATTTAAAAGTATTTTCCATGTCAATTATTCCTTATTAGCGAAGTGACCTCAGATGATACTTCTAAGGCAAGTGCCCTTGATAGGTGGAATTTAAGATACAAGGCAGATGATCATAGGGGAAGAGAGGGGGAAATAAAACAAGACGAAATCAGAGAGGGAGACAAACCATAAGAGACTCTTAATCTTAGGAAACAAACTGAAGGATGCTGGAAGGGAGAGGAATAGAGGGGAAAGAGGGTTAACTGGGTGATGGCCATTGGGGAGGGTATGGGTTGTAATGAGCATTGGGTATTATATAAGACTGATGAGTCACAGACTTGTACCCCTAAAACCAATAATATATGTTAATTAATTGAATTAAAAAAAAGACTGGGGGTGGGGTAGGGAATGGGGGTGTGATAGCTAAAGGGTACAGGGTTTCTTTTTTGGGATGATGAAAATGGTCTGAAATTGACTGTGATGATGGTTGCACAACTCTGGGAATGTATTAAAAACCACTGAATTACACATTTTAAATGGGTGATTTATATCGTATATAAATTACATTAAAAAAAAGAATAAATGTGTTTAGTAAACTTAGGGGGGAAAAAAGGCAAGTGGCCTAACATGGGTCGCAGCAGTGTTGGTCTGGGCTAGATGGAGCCAGAGCTTCGGGCTACTCGCCTACTGTCACAGAAGTCCAGCGCCGTGCCCCACAAGCTTTGCGCTTGCTACCACGTTCCACACGTGTTATGACGTGACAAAGATGCAAAACCCTATTCAAGTTAGGCATTTCCGCAGGTGTAAAATTGGTAAAACAGAAACTTCCTCATAGAGATGTTGTAAGAAGCATGAAAT
Source organism: Ailurus styani (assembly GCA_002007465.1). Classification (NCBI taxonomy): domain Eukaryota; kingdom Metazoa; phylum Chordata; class Mammalia; order Carnivora; family Ailuridae; genus Ailurus; species Ailurus styani. Next base: position 801,481 of record LNAC01000361.1, read on the forward strand.
AAAGTGTAAGAAACATTAGAAGAACATAATGATTATTATAAAATTTTATTTGGATACGATGATAAATTTAATCTCACAGAATTCCAAGAGGATAAAAAAAAAAGAAGTTATCCAAGAGCAAAACAAAGAACTTACCTGACCAGAGGATGCTAACAAATTAATTGTTGTCAGAAGCATCCAACCTCTACTGGCTTCTTCACTCTGATTGATTTCTAAAAATTGGACTATGGCCCGACTTGCAGCCTCTATAAAACCAAAGGAAAGCCATGAGGTGGGGGGACATCACATATAAAGAGGTTCTTCCTTAAAACCTGCCCAAAAAATGATCATTTACTATGCATGTGTTTTATATCAGCAAAATTACATGCTCTATGTAAAACATGTTAAAAAGAGCAATATTTTAATGGTGTATCTAGGCCCTTAAAACATATCATCGTATCAATACAGAAATGGAGAAGTCAACCTATATATTTTAGGGACAGTAACATCATGAGCTAGTCAAAAAGAGTCATGAGAAAGGTAAAATCTGAGCTAAACGTACCTGGAAAACAAGGATAGGTTTGTCTAGGAAGTGGAAGGGAAGGCAAGGAACAGAGAGATTAAAAGCAGAGTATTAAAACAAAAGTGTAAATAGAAGACTGAGCCTAATAAGTAAGATCAAGACAAAGAACTATAATAACACTGCGTTAATATTCTACAAGAACATTTTGAGAATTAGAGTCTAGCATCAACAGTAGTGACAGAAAATCGAAGCCAATTTACGAAGGAAGGTAATCTAAGGCTGTCGACTCTCAGCGCAAGAGAAAGCAAGTGTAGTTTCTTGAGCAAAGCAGACGAGGAAAGGATCATTCTAAGACTATGTAGTGGTGATGTGCAGGACAAACTGGAAGGACGAAGACTGGTGGAGGTGACCCAGATCAGCAGCCGCCCCAGGGATACACACCAGGGGGCACCTGAACAGCGGACGGTACAAACAGTGAGGGCCACGCACAGAATGGCAGCATTGGAGGAACGTAAATTTAGTCAGTTATGGTTTTAGAGGTAAGGGAAATGGGACAAATCCCGAACCATGTGCTTAATTTCATCAGCACAGAGTTCATTAATGTTTCTATCAATATATAAGATGAATTAAAGTGTCAGAAAATAAGTCCAATCTGTTCATTTATCAAAACCAACCTGATAAGTTGCTAATGTACAGTTCACACACATCATAAAAATGCAAAACGTAGAATCAATAGAATATAGGTTGCCTTCGAGGTATTTTTTCCTTCCATTTAAGACAATCAAGATGAAAGTGTTGGATTAAATAATTGAATGAATACAAGACTTACATAGGATACTGTGCTGGGCATATTTCATCTTTATATACTTCCATTTAAAAGAATATTTTAATAGAAAAAAATTTAAATAGCTAATTTTTACTAAGTCTTACTGTACAACCAACACTTTTTTAAGTACTTGAAGATTTAACTCATTTAATCTTTACAAGAACCTTATGTGTTATTTTCTATCATTATACCTGTTATAATAATACAAACTGAGAAACAGCGAGGATGAGTAATCTGCCTACAGCCACATAGCTAGTCGGTGACAGAACCTAGATTCCAATCCAAGCTGTCTAGCCTGTAAGAGATAAAGATAGTGATTAAAAAAAAAAAATACTGGAAAAGAGGGAAGCCAAAAGAATCCTGGCTTATTTCTAATATCTCAATGTCTTAAAAGTGTTGAAATGATTGTATTCATATTTTCACTGATTTATATCCTCTTGCCCCTCTCTAGAAAGTGAACACCATGGGAGCAGACAGACTCCTTGTCTGCCTTGTTCACTGCCAATCCCTCCTATGAAGCACATCACTGGCACTAAGTGGGTAGTCAACACATATCTGCTAAATGAGTGAATAAATCAAGCCAAGGAGATCAAAGAAGGGCACTTTTGAGCTCAACTTGTTACAATCATCAAGAGTGTTTGAGCTTACTATGCATAACACAGATTCCTGAAAGTTCTGAGAGCGGGAGCAATAATATAAAGGAAACAATGTTTAAGGCTAGTTAAATTGTGAGGGTCCGAATAGAGAGGGGAACAAACAAAAAGAATCTCACCGAGAAACATTCTTTAGCAATTATGGTTTGAGATCATCGGTAAAAATTGATCTGCAAATTTTTCTTGCAAACCTGTAATGGGCCAGGTTTTAACGCTATATTACATAAACCCTCTTTCCTCGACAGGAATTAAATGCTTGTGTAAGGAAGATGACTCCTTTCCAGTAAGTAAAAATTCTCAAAGGCTGACATGCTGTGCTTCCATTTCCTAGGCTTCTGAACAAGTTAGGCAACTTTGGTGTTAAATTGTGCACTTCCAACTTCATAACTCAACATATTAAAAAACTACTGGCAGTATTTAAATTGATTATTCCATCATGAAATCAATGTAACAAAATTCGATTTCATAACAACAACAACAAAAATATTGATTAGAAAATAAACTGGTCAATACCACCTATGCTTCTGACAGAGGACAAAAAGAAGAAAGATGCTAAAGAGACGAACAAAATTACTTTCCCAGTATGAAAGCTAGAGAGCTATAGATAAGACACATTCTGAGTGAATTGAAATGCCACCCACGTTTTTTCAACCTAACGCTATTAATGTTAAAAGGAAATTGGACAAATATGTATTTTCTGCTACTCAATAAATGCTATTCGGTAAGTTGTCATTTACGAACAATGAATGTTAATGCTCATTTTGGGAACCAAAACACCAAAAAGTACTCCTCAGCTTGCAACAGTTCTATTTATCTGAGCAACAGTGGGCATTTATACAAATGTGTGGTTACTCTTGTGTTGGTTGTGTCGGAATATTAAGGTATTCCCCAAGATAAGAACAAATAATAGATTTTTAAAAACCCTTGATGTTCTAATTGTTAGTAAACATTACAACAGTTTGGTGGATCGCTGAGCTGATTAAATAACACGTGTGAAAATAAAGATTGAAAAAGATCAAGATAGTGTCATTAGTAACAGTAGCTAACAACTTTACCAACTTAATAATAACAGCTATCCTTTTCTGAGACAACCTCATTGACAAAGGATCTTTACATAACAAATGCGTTCATAAGAACTATTTTACCCTCACCTACTTATTTCAGTATGTTGCCATTCAAAACACCTTAATGGGATCTCCTACTTTTTATTTAAATGGTTCAAGAAGCTCATTAGTAAAAGTCTTGAACATTCAGTGCAATCTTTAAAAAATTATGTATACTAGAAAGCAATTTTAAATTAAACCTCCACAAATTATAATTTCTTGCAACTCTGAAAGAAAAACACTTCTAGTAAAAAAAAATTGCATTAGGATCTTTTGATTTCACTAATATTTAACAAATACATATTTAAATGATTTAACTGAAGGTTATAAGAGTTAATGAAAGGAATATATTAATATTAACCCATCTTGAGAGTTGCCAATCATTTGATTCAAGCTTTAGCTTTCACACTGCATTTCAATACATACAGTTAACTGAAAAATGCAGAAATGGAGTTAGTAGAGCCCATTATTAGATTAAGTAATAGAAGGTAGACAATTTTAAAAGAAATTTAAGGACAGAATATAAGTGAATTCAGTTAGATAATATTCAGAACAATTAGAATGCAAAACTTAGTGCAATATAATTTTTCCTTTGCATTTAAAGCACAGCCATTTTCAAACTTATGCAACAGGATGAAAATGTGAAACAGATCCACAGTATTATTACATTTTTTCATTAATGAAGAAACCAAGCCCCAAAAACTCTTTCCCATCCCCCAAAAACTTCCACAAGTTAGGCAGAAAAATAGTATTAGAACTCACAGCTTCCATGCTCTTTTTTCATTTGATAATACACAACCACACCTTGGGAATAAAATTACCTGAGGGTGTTGTGGCTTTGAAATCCTTGGAGGACAGCGGGGCACACTGTTTTTCTGTTTAAAAAAAGAGGCTGGGTTGTCTACTTAGGGATTCACTACCTTAAACTAATCCCACCACAGATGCTATATGAGACACCAATTGTGGTAAGCGTCCACCAGCTTCTCTATCACCATGCCGCTGCCCACTGGAGATCATACCACTGTATTTAACAGCAGCACCTATCACACAGTGATGTCATTAATAATAAACTGAAGATACTAGTTTTACATGGGTGGAGATTTTTTGCTTCAGTGCCTTACACGGATCATGTGCCCTTAGCACTAAACAGACTGCATAGTCGAACTTATTAACAAGTAACTACAAAAGGTAAGAAAAAATCTTAAGCTATACCCCGTACACAATATGACCACAAAACTATAAATTTTCTCGAATTAGCTGAGGGCCACTACATATTTTTTACAAAAGCCACATGGAGGCAACAACCAAGGGAGAATTATGGGAGACAGAGAGAAAACGAGAACTGTCAAGTTGCCCTCACATATTATACACCAGTCCTTGCACATTTTTCATGTTTCCATTTTTACTAACTTCTGATGGGAGGATTCAAACAACAGAATTTCAGATAAGCGTATCTTCTTACTGAGATATCTACAGTCCATGTTAGAAGCGATCTGATAGAAAGACTTGATATGTGAGTGGTAATTAGATAACAAACAAAATAACAAGTACTTCACACCAAATTCAGAGGAGCCCTGAAAAAATAACCTTGCTGTGATGCACAACAAATACAGACAACTTTCAAATGAATCACAGAGGGCTCAATATCTGGAGAAAAATTATGTGCATATAAATTATAGCAAAATTACTTTTGATAACTTCCTGTAAAATAAAAGGTCATGTAAGGTATCAAAAGTAGCCATATTCATAGAATATAAAGTAGAATGATGCCAACGGCTGGGAGAAGGAGGAGATGGGGAGTTGCTATTCAATGAGTATTAAGTAACACTTATACAAGACAAAAAAGGTCAGAAGACCTACTGTAACACCTTGCGCTTAGAATGAACTGTATGATACACTTAAAATTTTGTTAGGAGGGTAGCTCTCATGTTATGTGTTTTTTGCTGCAATAAAAATCAATCAGTCAATCAGAAAATGAGAATATAAGAGGTAAGATGATTCAGGGACACCTGACTGGCTCAATTGGTTAAGCAGCGGACTTGATTTCAGCTCAGACCATGATCTCAAGGTCCTAGGATCAAATTCTGGGTTGGGCTTGCAGTGGGCTCCAAGCTCAGCGCAGAGTCTGCTTTTCCATCTGCCCGTGTCTCCCCCCACTCATGCGCATGCTTGCTCTCTCTCTCTCTCTCTCTCTCTCTCTCTCCCTCTCTCTGTCAAATATAATCTGAAAAAGAAAAAAGATGATTCAGAATATACCTAAGGATCTTGAAAATTTTTTACTAGAAAAATCAAAAGATAAAAAAATCTCCATCAAAGTATCTTTCTAAAAAGATTTTTATTTATTTATTTGAGAGAGAGAAAAAGAGAGACAGAGAGCATAAGCAGGGGAGGGGGAACAGGGGTTCCAAGGCAGGGCTCCAACCCAGGACTCAGAGATCATGACCTAAGCCACAGGCAGCTGCTTAAATGAGTGAGCCACCCAGGCACCCACGGCCCCATCCAAGTCTGATGATAACAACATTGACTAAAAGAAACTTCCAATGTTAAACACTAAAAATAAAAGAATAAGGATTCCTACAGCCAGGGGTCTTTAAGACTGACAAAGGAGATACTCCAAAATTATGCTTTTCTCTCTTAAACATCAATAAGTCTGGCTTTTCTAACACTACTCCAATTCTCAAAGCATTTTAAAAAAATAAACCACCAAACAGAGAAATCCTCTCAAAAATCAGGAAAGATTTTTTTGAGCACCTCATCTGTGACAAGTAGTCCTCTAGGTGTACAGGGGTGAACATAAAAGACAGCAAAACTAAGTAAATTGAGATATTTTCAGATGACAAAGCTCTATAGGAAGTACTTAAGGTGACTGGCTACTCACTGGTGTGGGGATAGAGGATAAAGAATCTATTTGAGATAGGGTGAACAGGAACATTTTCTCTTGTGGAGGGAGTATCTACAAAAATTAGACTGAATTTCAATTCAATGGACTCTGGGGTCAATAAATTTCAAAAGTTTAAAACTAAAAATTATATGGAATCACATGATCTGGAAAAATATATCTTAAAAATACCTGGAAATCAAGAAGTCACCAATGGAGGAGGGGCTCAGGGGGCCTCTATGTGCTATATTTGCAACTTCTGGTGAGTCTAGAATTATTTCCACATAAAAAGCTTACCAAAAAAACCTTGTGTAACTATTGCCGTATTTAACAATAAAATATCATGTACTCCATTTAAGATACATTTCATTGTCGAAAAACCTACCCTATATATGTAAAATCATAAGAGGATTTAAGAAAACAAATCTCTAATGCAGAGAAGCATTTTTCTACAAACATGCAGATTAGGTATTTAAAAACACAGCAATAAAAAAGCAAGTATAAACACAGTTTGTGGAATATTTTGTTCCAATCTAGGGATATCACTCAAGAAAGAAAATTCAATGACAAGAGTCAGTAGAGAACAGAGAAATTTCCCTTCATGTTACCTATTTAAAATAGCTTAAAAGGCATAAAACACACAAATCTTATATTTAAGAGCAACTTCTCTGTTCTACAGGAATAACTGAAATCAGAAAAGTTTCCCTCTGTGTGTGGAGAAAGAAGACAGGGGAGGTTACCTTAAACTATCTTACTACCTTTCACTGAACTTGCTTTAAGGACTGAAAGCATAATTAAAATCATCTCACTTTAAAATCCATACATCAATTAATACAATGTACTACTTCTGAATAAGGGATTTAGTCCCTTGATCTAAAAATATTTTAACAGCCCTTGCTCCAAAGACTCCATAATGGGCTCCAGTTAAAGATGGAAGGTTGTGGGCGCCTGGGTGGCTCAGTGGATTAAAGCCTCTGCCTTTGGCTCAGGTCATGATCTCAGGGTCCCAGGATCGAGCCCCACATTGGGCTTTCTGCTCAGCGGGGAGCCTGCTTCCCCCTCTCTCTGCCTGGCTCTCTGCCTACTTTAGATCTCTCTCTCTGTCAAATAAATTAAAAAAAAAAAACCTAAAAAAAAAAAAGATGGAAGGTTGTGCACATGCACTTATCTTTTGCTCTCTCCTGAAGCCCCACAGCAATGGACTGAATTGTTCCCCCCACTCTCTCAAGTTCCTGTTTTTTGTTTGTTTGGTGTTTTTAAAGACGTTATTTTATTTTTTGACAGAGAGAGGGAGAGAGAGACAGCGAGAATGGGAAGAGAAGCAGGGGGAGCGGGAGAGGGAGAAGCAGGCTTCCCACCGAGCCCGATGCAGGGCTGGATCCTAGGACCCTGGGATCATGACCTAAGCCAAAGGCAGACGCTTAACAACTGAGCCACCCAGGCGCCCCTCATATTCCTCTGTTGAAGCACTAACTCTTAATGTGATGGTATCAGAGATGGAGCCTTTGAGAGACAATTAGGGTTCAGATGTCATGACGGTGGGAGTCCTCATGATGAGATTAATGCACTCATAAGAAGAGACACCCGAGCTCTCTGTTTCTCTCCTCCACGTGAGGCCACATTGAGAAGGTGCCAGCCACATCAAGTCAGGAAGAGCAATCTCACCAGAAACCATTCATGCTGGCACTCTGATCTTAGACTTTCAGGCCCCAGAATTGTGAAGGAGTATTTCTGTTATTTAAGTCACTAGTCTATGGTATTTTGTTATGGCAGCTTCAGCAGATTAATACACCCACTAAAACGGTTATAAAAGGATTTTTCAAAAAGCCTAAACCCATAAGGACAAAGAGAATAGAAAAGATGAAAGCAACATTTTGGAAACTAAAATAGCAGAGAGGTTAGTGGTAACTGATTTAGCAAACTCTAGAATCTTAAAGCAAGCACAGGAAAAATGAAAAAGCAACTAAACTACAACAGAACCTCCAACAGGCTCAGAAATTGGTGGCACCAGGTACCCTTGGAAGCAGAGGTAAACGTGGGAGTGTACACAGGCCTGGTAAAAGTATGTTAAAGAGCAGTGAGATTCCCCCAGATCCCACTAATGTGGGCACCACACTGGAGGTTTGCTCAGTGTGAAGAGTGAGGGAGTGTGTTAGGGCAGGGGCGGGAGGGAGGCCATCACACTAGGCACAGCTGCGGGCTCATGGGAATCACGCAGAAGGTTATGCACTGAATGCTGAGGGTCCTCAGACCTTTCCCCTACTCTGCTTCCCAAATGCTGAGAGGCAGGCATGGATCTTCCAAGTAGAAATTGGACATTCTTGGGCGCTTGGGTGGCTCAGTGGGTTAAAGCCTCTGCCTTCGGCTCAGGTCATGATCCCAGGGTCCTGGGATGGAGGCCCGCATCGGGCTCCCTGCTCAGCGGAGAGCCTGCCTCCTCCTCTCTCTGCCTGCCTCTCTGCCTACTTGTGATCTCTCTCTCTCTCCTGTCAAATAGAAAAAAAAAAAAAGAAACTGGACATTCTTCACTGGGGACTCTGCCTAGCTCAGGGGAGAGAGTCAACAGAGCAGCCTCGGAAGAGCACGCTGGGCTCACGCCCACAGTTTCAAAACCCACCCACAACTGCACAGCTACCAGCAACTTTCTAGGGCCCCACTCTTACACAGGAGCAGATGGCCAAGGAAGTCCTCTAACCTATAAGACAGACAAAAGCAAATTAACAAAAAAGGGAACCTGAAAGAAACAGAGCTAAAAAGAGAATCTATGAAAGAATAGACACCAATAAAAAAAACGCTTAGGAATTAAAATTACAATGTCACAAATTAAAAAAAAAACCCTAAGAAGGGATGGATGATAAAACTGACAGGGTCAAAAACCAAAAGTGTGTAAAATAAGAGAAAATAAGAAAATGAGACGGACAGTCTCAGGGGTACATCTGACTAGAAAAAGAAAACTGAGTGGAGGATATTATTATATAAATAATTCCCCCAATTTTCCCAAATTTAAAGTATCTGAATTCCCAGACCTCAAAGTTCAGTATAATATATAAGAATATATGCTCGAAGGCATGTTATCATGAAATTTTTGACCAGGAAAGAGAGGATCCTAAATGCTCAAAAAAAAAAAAAGGGCAGGTCACAGAAAGGAACAACAATCTAGGTTGCTTCAGATTTCTCAATAGCAGTATAGGAATCTAGACTATGAAGGAGAAATTATTTTTAAATTCTCACATAAAATTATTTCCAACCTAGAATCTGATACATACCACTAAACGGGGGATAAATGTAATGCAAGCCGCAAGATTTTCCAAAATGACCCCGAGAGCTCACCCAGGGCTGCCTGGAGAAGGACCTAGCTAAGACATCCCCTAGCGACCCCAAGGGAGTTGCTAGACCTAAACTCAACTTCCCATGGACACTGGTAGCTTCCGCTCTCTGGAAGGAGGGCCTGTAACTTCCCCTGGGCCCCAAAGTCTCCTGGGGCTAAACGGGGAGGATCTGCAACAGCTCCTATAAACATCCAACAGATATTCAAATCCAGTACTCTAACAGCCTAGATCATACGCAGTTTCTTTACTTCTTCACTGATAAGATCACATTTGTGTTTGTACTTTAGGAATAGAGGGGTGTCAGGGATTTTCCAAGCACACTTTTCTGTGAGATAATGAGGGTGGTGGACCTGTGCCTTCTTGAGAATTCTCTTGCTGAACCCCTAGTTTCATGTTTTCCCTTTCCGCAATGCAGTCAGCTAAATGACCTGTTGTTCTAAGCCCTGGTATCTGAAAGGCTGTCAACCTAAAGATTTCACCTTCCTTGATAAAAAGAAAGGAATCCATCTTACATAGTAACAGTCAAAAATTTTTTTTCACTAATGGGATTTCTAAAAAACAAAACAAAATGAAAACAAACACACATATAAACACAAAACCCAAAGCCTTTCCCCTGCATCTTTTCTCAGGAAGCTGCTGCAAAAGATGCCTTAACAAAATGAAGAAGTTAGTTTGAGAAAGAAAGATGTCTTGAGATTCAGGAAACAGAAGATCCATCCCAAAGAAGTGGAAAGATATCTCAGACAACGTGAGTAGAAATATAAAAAGGACAGCTATGCGGCTGGCCTAGGGAGCAACTACCATGGATTAATGGATTAACGCAAGCCAGAAAGTTCTGGAAGAACTATTTGCAAGAAGATGAAACTGTCAGAATATCTGATGCCTTCAATCATTTTGAGGGGAGATTCAGAAAAACATTTTAGCAATGGGGATGAATGTGTGCTGAAAATCTAGAAAACTAAACAAGATATAGGCAATTATTAACTCAGTTGGAGGTGGAAAAGAAGTCTTTAAGAAATCACAGCTTACCATGTGACTAATCTTAGAATAGTGTTTTCACAGTCCATACAAGACAATATTGATCTAATCAAATTGTGACAGAACAATACTGGAGGGGCTTAGGAAGCACACATGTACGGGCAGTGGTGGTGAGCTTTAAAGAGTAAAAGTTTCATTTTCTTTTGTAGGAAGTCAAAACATAGTATCTAAATGTGAAAAAAACAAAGGCACACACTGCAAGCACATCATTTAGAGACCAAGAGGTAAATATCAAAAAACTTTTTTTTTTTAAAAGTGAGTGAGAATGAGAAATGGAATTCAACTAGGATGGTGGAAGGGAGATGCTGTTTTCAATAAAGCTTTTAATTATCTGACCCTTACATGCATGCCTGTTATCATGTTAATAAAAACTAAATTTAAAAATAAGATTACTAAACAAAAGCATTATTGTTACTATTGGAAAAATAACAATTTGATGGGCTGAAAAGTGATTGTCCAAAGGAACATTATGAAGAGAATTTAAATCATCAACTTATCAGTCTACTGCTTCAATAAGAAAGCTACCACTCACAAAACCATTACAAAACCAAAATAACAACATAAAACAAAGTCAAGATAAAAACCCCTCAGACATACTGTTAATTTAGAAAATGACTAAAGGCAAATAAAATCAAGAAAGCTTATTTTAATTTTGGATAAAGGGATGATACCTGATGAACTTTAAAATTACCTAATTATGAATAAGAAGTTATTCAGACAGCATTCATTAAAAGCTTATTACATGTAAAAATTATAGGTTAAAGACCCCTAAGCAGTTTATGGTCTAATAGGAAGATAAAGACACACACAGATAACCACTGATGGAACTGAGAAGCAAAGAGTAGTTCCAAAGAGAAAGTTTTTCCTTTGATTAAGGGAATCAAGAAACATTCCATCAAAGAGGTGTGACTTAAAATCCAAGCTTCAAAGATTTAGTCATACTGATGTGGGGGGTATGGGGGCAGAGTCTCCCTTCTGGGTGAACCATCATACGTAAAGGATAAAAATAAGAGCCAGCCATGTTCACAACTATAAGCAGCTTGGTTCGGTTGAAATACAGAAAACAAGAAATAAAATGTAGACTAAAAAAAACTTCATGCGGCCAGATCCTGGATTTGCCTTCAATGTCATGCTAGGAATCTGGATTTTGTTCAGAAGGAACAGTGTTCTTGGGAGAGTGGGTTGGGGATGGGCGGTCCAAGGACAATGGTCTTGAGTACAGCTGCTCCACTGAGGAGATGCTGAACCGACCAACAGTAGGGAGTGTGAGAATGGGAACAGGGACAGGTAATTAAAACCCACGTGAACAAAACTGGGTCAATTTTCTCTTTAATTTTAATAGCACTTTTACCAAATAGCCAATTCAAATAGTTTTTCCTGGTTTCAGTAAAAATACCTGTGGATTTGTTTGATGCTCTCCTTCGAATTTCTGTCACCATCAGTCGTGAGACTTGGGTTGTGAACTGCAGAAGGTCAGAAAATTTTTCTGTCATCGTATTTGGCGGAGCATTTCCAAAAACCTGTGGATGAAAAAAACCCCCAAAATTTTAATTGTCAACTCCTGACTTTCATTCTGTACATTTCCAAGTGTGGTATGATTTGGAAATCAAGTCAAAAATGTATTCTTATACAGATACTTTGAATATGTTCAAAATACAACTCTTTCAATAAATTGTATCTAGCCACATTTCCTAGAACATATTACACAATCTTTTGAATGAATGATTAAATAAATGAAATGCAAGCCAAAGAATAGTTATCTATAAAATCTGAATCAATCTTACTGGTAAACTTTAGAAAGCATGTTTCTCTGAAGGGATCTAAATTAAGAATTTAGAGAAAGGGGAGCCTGGGTGGCTCAATGGGTTAAGCTTCAGACTCTTGGGGTAGGCTCAGGTCATGATCCATAGGTCCTGAGGAGGAGCTGAGTGGTGCTCCACCGTGTATATGGCTCTTCACTCAGCAGGAAGTCTGCTTGAAGATTTTCTCCCACTCCCCCCACTTGCCCTCCAATGTGTGCTCTCTCTCTAAAATAAATAAATATTGGTTAAAAAAACCGAATTCTTTCGAGAGAAAAATGGTAAGGCTCTATGACGGTACTCTATGACGGTACATAGATACATCAGATGGTGAAAAGCAGGGATTCATCTATGGCTAAGTCCTAGACTGAATACAGAATTCACTAAACTCATGCTATAGCTTAGAATTTCTAAATTGTACAATTCCCAAAACAGTACTGTTAGGAAAAAGACTAGAGTAAAAAAGTGAATGTGAGGGTTATGAAATATCCTTGTTTTAAGAAAAAATCTGGGCGCCTGGGTGGCTCAGTGGGTTAAAGCCGCTGCCTTCGGCTCAGGTCGTGATCCCAGGGTCCTGGGATCGAGGCCCACATCGGGCTCTCTGCTCAGCGGGGAGCCTGCTTCCTCCTCTCTCCTATCTCTCTGCCTGCCTCTCTGCCTACTTGTAATCTCTCTCTGTGTGTCAAATGAATAAATAAAATCTTTAAAAAAAAAAAAAAGAAAAAAGAAAAAATCTAAGACAAATGAACTATAGAATAAATCTTTGAAAAAAATAGCTTTTATTTATTTGGAGAGGGAGCATGCGCATGCAAGCAGGGGGAGAGGCAGGGGAAGAGGGAGAATCTCAAGCAGACTCTCTGCTGAGCGTGGAGCCCTATGCAGGGCAGGGCTCAATCTGAAGACCCATGGATCATGCATGACCTGAGCCTAGACCAAGAGCTGGAAACTTAACCCACTGAGACATGAGGCACCCCTATAATATATAATTCTTAAAGATAAACTAGTGTGGGCTCAGCAAAGAGTATAAGAAAATGAAACCTGGACTGACAGTCTTAGGAAAAGAAATGGCTATATAACTGGATGTGTCTGGAAATATTATTTTGAAAAATGTTCTTTATAGCTAGAAGGAAATCCGGTCTTCTAAAACTATTATGACAGCTCTCTATTATAATACTAATCACACGGTATATCTTGTATTCTTATTATCTGTTCAAATGTCACTCGAAAGGAGGGGAACATATCTTACTCATCTTTGTGTTATACTTCACCTTAATTTATAGAGATGTTCCCTAAATACGTTTGTTCATTTATATGCTGTCTCCCACCCCCCACAACAACAGATTCTAGAGAACACTTAAGTAGCACTGAAGGATACATAAATTATAACACGAGAATATAAAAATTAAGAATATAGAAATTAAGGGAGAAAACAAAAACAAGGAAATAAACCAAGGCTAGGGAATAGATGGGGAAAAAAGACTAAAAATCTAAGACCAAAAGACCAGTGCCGTATTTGCCATGTTTGGGTCATAAATTTTGGCTCAAATATACAAAAGAGAAAACCTACTCTACTACATGGTTCACAATGTCCTTAGGTAAGAAAAAATATTTAAGGAAGTATCTCTATTTTTATACTATAACATAAAAATATTTCCTTCCAAGGATCCTCAAAAAAAGGATACAACTTATAACATAATAATCCTTAACAGAAATATATTTTTTACATTCTTACAGCACATACTATATTCCTTATAATACCAAACAAACAAACTGAGCTGAAAGTACCAAACAAACAAATCAATTTTACAGGGTATACTTTTGTTTGGCTATCTAAGGACTGGTCATTAACTTTACACAGGAGTAATTTTACATTATCTCAAAAAACAAATAAACTGGACTTTTCAAAACCTCAATAAATTGGTTTTTTTCGACTGAGATATTGATAAATGTTGTGTGTTTATAGCTCAACTGGGTCATTTGTTAGTAATACCCATATTCTTTAACAAACAAATTGGAGGCAGATTAGAAAACTGAGAAGCTTAACAATGACATGGGCTTGAAAAACCATTCTACTTCCAACTCAGAAATGTGAGTATATAACTGTTGTTTATAAAACAATTGTGGGGGTGCTTAGGTGGCTCAGTGGTTAAGCGTCTGCCTTAGGCTCAGGTCATGATTCCAGGGTTCTGGGATGGAGCCCGCATTGGGCTCCCTCCTCAGCGGGAAGCCTGCTTCTCCTTCTCCCACTCCCCTTTTTGTATTCCCTCTCTCGCTGTCTGTCAAATAAATAAATAAAATCTTTAAAAATACAAAATGAAACAAAAAAACAATTTTGTATTTTGCTAAGGCAATTTTGAAAGCTTTTGTCAAACTAATTTAAAACAGGCAAATATTCCTTTTACTCAGAATATATTAATATATATTTTGCTCCTAAGAACTATTAAAAGCTATTTTATTCTGAAGAGTTATGAGGACAACTTCATAAAACAAAAAGATCATTTCTTAGATAGTATATGGATATGGTTATTGAAACAGTCTCCATGCTAGGTGACTAATACGTTGTTAAAAATGCAACTAACTTGGGGCACCTGGTTGCCTCAGTCGGTTAAATGCCTGACCCGATTTCTGCTCAGGTCATGATCTCAGGGTTGTGAGATGCAGCCCTGCACCAGGCTCCACACAGGGCATGGAGCCTGCATAAGATTCTCTGTCTCCCTGTGTCCCCCTACCACCCTGCCACTCTGCGTGAAGGAAGGAAGGAAGGAAGGAAGGAAGGAAGGAAGGAAGGAAGGAAGGAAGGAAGGAAAGAAGGAAGGAAACTAAGTTTTCACATAAATCCTGATATTTAACTGCTTCATTGCCATGAGAAACTTTTTTTCAAAAGATATGTCTTCCTTGAGCTGACTAAGTCATTATGGAAAAAGAGTTATGACCTATTTGCTAATTTGAAGTGAACAACTATTGCTTCTTTGACATAAACAACTTTTACTCTAGTGATTCATTCTTTTCATTTATTCACTCATAAATATTTATCGATCTCCTATATATATGCCAGGCAGTCTCTGGAGTCATGAATACAAAGGTAAACAGAGTTGTGAATACCAAAGTAAATGAATCGAAGAGGATTCCTGGCTTGTGGAGTTCACATTTTAGTACAGGAGACAAACATTAAACAAATTAAGAATAGAAATTACATAAGTGATATGTTAAAGGAAGAAAACAGGGTAACTGGAAGGGAATGCCCACTGTGGGGACAGGCTGTCCAAGAAGGTCTCCCTGAGAAGTGAAGGAGTCCATGAAGCAGTGACACTGTGGTGATGAGACAAAGTCACAATTCAGAGTGCCAAAGAAAGAGGTGCTGGACAGCACAAAGAGCTGTGCTAAGACCTCCAGGTGCACACAGACTGGGGTAGGGGAGGAATCTAAAGGCTGGTGCAACTGCAATGTATTTTATGAGATGGAAAATGTGCAAGATAAGGCTGGAGAGGTACAGGGACTGAAACATGAACTAACATTTAGAGAATACTGAATATATAAGGCAGCAAAAAAAGAGTAGATTTTTCTGTGATTAACTTCAACAATTAAATATAAAAACATCAGGTACGTAACCACCTTCCACAAATAGCAATATCACTTGAAAATATACAACACTTCAATCATGTGCTTAAATGTGTGCTACAAAGAATGAAGCATCGAGCTGGGAGTCCCAGGTGGCTTGGATTCTCCTCACCCTCAGACATTACAGGTCAAAATTTTCTGGTTCTCCATCTCCCCATTTGCCAAGGGACAGAGCTAAACAAGAGACTGTTCAACTCACAAGAAATGACTCTACAAGATCTACATTGACATTCATAACTCAGATTAAAAAAAAAAAGCAGTGAGGAACAAACATGCCATCTACCAAATTCAGGAAAAATAATAGTTGCCAAGCAAGGAATATTTATAATGTGCCTAGCACTAGCAAATACTTGACAAAGAATATCATTTAAATCTCATAAAATCCTATATAATGTCCTCATTTTATAGATAAGAAAATTAAAGTTTAGAGAAGTTAAACAATTTAAGCCAGAAGGTGGTGAAGACAGAATTCAAAATTAGGTCTGTCTGATTCCAAGCCATGATCTTAATCACTCAGTACTATGCTGTCTCAATTTAACTTCGTATGAACCCTATCACTGTCACTTTACACGGTTTTACCTTAAGAGGGGAATGGCATGGTTAGACTTGATTTCAGAAGAGTCATTTTTAATATCCACCTGAATTACAGAAAATATTTTAATATCCACCTGAATTACAGAAAATTAAAGTTACCCTGCACTTCCTCAACTAAATGTTTTTCGCATACTCAGGGAGAATAAATGAATAGTGTTATTTTAATGCCATGTACAACACAAAAGCTCAATATAGGGATGCCTGGGTGGCTCAGCTGGTTAAGTGTCTGCCTTCGGCTCAGGTCATGATCTCAAGGTCCTGGGATGAGGCCCCATGTCCATCCATCTCCTTGCTCAGCAGGGAGCCTGCTTCTCCCTCTGCCTGCTGCTCTCCCTGCTCATGCTCTCTGACAAATAAATAAAATCTTTAGAAAAAAAAAAAGAAGCTCAATATATATTTGTTGCTGAATAAAGCTACTCAAATAAAAATTTATTAAGTATGACTTATAATAAGGTTGGAATTTTTACAAAGTTTTCTAAAATGGTGTCTTTTGTTTCCTAAACATATCCAATATCTAAAATTCAGTTATGTATTACTGATTATCAGTAGTCCTGGAATAATTTGTCATATATAACAGATTTTTAAAATTAACAATGAAAATATAATTGCATCATTTCATAGTAAATGAGTCTTCTTATTAATATAAATGATTAAGAAAACATGTACATCCTCCTTGTTTCTAAGAAGGACCACCAACTCAAGGGAAAAGAAACATAAGGTTCAGTCCCTTTCTCTCCTTCAGGATATGCCTGCCTCATGAGGACATGCACTCCCATCTGCTCTGCATGGGGCTTGCAACTATCCAGTTGTGTCAATGGCTGGGTAAGAAAATATAGCTATTTCAGATGTGAATTTAGCAAATCCTTTATTGCACAGCCCCAAGCTACACTGTCCAATATCAACTGTATTGGTATTATGTAATAAGTCATCAACTGTATATATGTAAATACAAAGCTGTAAAAATGTAAATAGTTCACATGTCTGATTCCTGATCGATCTCTTATTTGGTTCTCGACTTGAGTATTCTTCCTTTAAAGCCAACAATTTAAAAGTAAAGGTCACTTGTATGGGCTAAAAAAAAGAAAAACACTATATTCAACTTAGGTGCTTCTCAAATGTAAATAATTCAAAAACAAAGGGAGTTTCAAAAAAGAAGATCTAGTTAGTAAAATTATATTTTAAAATACACAATGAAGAATGATAATATATACCACAATAATTAACAATGGCAGTTAATTTTTAGATGACTAAAATGTTATTCATTTTTGAATAGTTTAAGCCAATTATTTTGTCAATAAGCTTTTGTTCTTCAGATTAAAAAGGTTAATCATTTTTAAGAATCCTGGATAAATATTATTCAGCTATTCTCAGACTCCAGCATCCTCTCTCAGATGACAGCAGCAGTCTCCTTGCAGGACTGTGATGAAGACCATGGGAGGCAGCTGAAGATCTCAGCGTGAGCCCTGGCCCAGAAAAAGGACTCAACACATGTCATTTCTCAACCTGTGTCTCTTAAAGGCAAAAATCACACAATGAAATAACACTACTGAGCACTGCTTAAATATGATTCTGTAGATAGATGCTCATGTCGAACAGCAATATGGTTTATTTGCCATTTAACACGAATCAAGCAAAGTCTCAAAAACTGATAGTACAATTCATTTTCAGTCATCATGGTCAGAACTCTAGAACCATACTGAGCTATTCTTTCATCAAAGCTCTTTTTTCTTTTGTTCTTTTTTCTTTCTTTCTTTCTTTTTTTTTTTTTTAGAGGGAGGAAGGGGGTAAGACACAGAGGGAGAGAGAGAGAAAATCTTAAGGAGGGCTCCACGCCCCTGCGCAGAGCCCAACACAGGGCTTGAAGCCTAACTGATGAAATACATGGAACACATATGTAGGATATTACTTATTAATTTATGTTACTAGCTGAGAACAACTGCCTTAACTATTCTGAACATTACCATCACTTTGTTAAAGTGCATTAAGTCTGAGAGAAGGAAATTAACTCAAACTATTCAGTAGGCCAATAGTACATTGTGACACTGAAGTAAAACAAAAATAAAAAGATTAAAAAAAGAAACAAAAACTTCCTAGAACTGAGTCCAATAAAAATTAATGACTGTTATCTCACCAGGGCTTGAAAAAAATGGCTTGTCTGTAATCCACTCTCTCACTTTCACAACAGCTATTTTAAACCTTTCCCCACCTCTCCACATGTTTCTACTCTACCATCTCCTCCCTCCATCATTCTCAGCCTCTTATTTCATAGATTAAAAAAATGAACATCCTCTAAATGTACTAATGTTTGCACCCGCTCTTCTCTTCTACCCAAGCTGATGGGTGATATGTGAACTGATCTCTCTTACTATTCTCCTTCTACTCCTGCCTCTCTGCCTCACCAGCCCACCAAAACCTCAATCCCAATAAATAATATATCTACCTGCCTCCTCTACTTCTACACAGATGCTGCTAAGTGTCTGCAAGAGAAAAATCACACATCCACATGGATAAGATCCAGTACAAATTTATCATCTCCAACTTTCACTGGACCCTCAATACCCTTTAATTCCTTCACCGTCCCTTTCAACTATCTCTCTCATTCTCTTTTGTGATATTCCAAATTATCACAATTTCCTTAAGCCCCTAACTTACTCCAAGGCTCTTAACAGACCACATCTTCTGTTGATGACTATAAGAAACTGAGGTCATGGGGCGCCTGGGTGGCTCAGTGGGTTAAAGCCTCTGCCTTCAGCTCAGGTCATGATCTCAGAGTCCTGGGATCCAGCCCGACATCGGGCTTTCTGCTCGGCGGGGAGCCTGCTTCCTCCTCTCCTTCTGCCTACTTGTAATCTCTCTATTTCTGTCAAAAAAATAAATAAAATCTTTAAAAAAAAGAAATTGACGTTGTCAAGCAAGATTTTATTCAACTTCCCACACCTAACTACAAATCAAATTCACATCCAACAAAATGGGCTCTTCTCCAGGTTGGAGTATCTTTCTCCTGCTCAAGGCTCACCTGCAACCCCCCCCTCCCCAATAATTTGACCCCATGCTCTCCTCCCTCAATCAATTTCACTCTTAAAAATTTCCAAATTTCCTCTTTGGCTGGTTTCTTCCCTACTCTTTATGAGCCAGCATCTCCTCCATCTTTACAAACAAAGCAAAACACTAAAAACACAACAACCCAAAAAACACTGTCATCACCAAGTTCATGTCCATCAATCTCTTTTATTCTCTTGTCTTTCAAATTTCTATAAGCCCAGTATATTCCTACCGTCTCTCTTCATCTCCCATTCACTTCTCAACTCACGGTTTTCTAAGTAACTTACAAACGGCAAATTTCATGAACATTTTTCAGTCCTCACCTTACTGGGTCTCTCTCTATGGCACATGGTAGTGCTGACTACTCCCTCTCTTCTTACATTTATCTTTTGGGCTCTATAACCACCCCTCTCCTGATTCTTTTTGTACTGACCAGCTCCTGTTCTGTATCCTTCATGGGTTCCCCTCCTTTCATTAGACATTCATATTTTCCATGGTTGATCCTTAATCTAGAGCTCTTCTCACTTGGCAGTATAAGGCATGAGTAATTTCTCATCTCCTTCCAGGATTTCAACTACCCCATCCGTGCCAGAGTCCCCAAAGCACATATCCAGCCAAATCCTCTACCTGAGCTTCTAACTGCTTACTGAATACATCCACTTGGGAAGCTCACAAATAGTTCAACTGAATCTATCTTTTAAAACTTTCTTTCTCAGCAAATGGGAAAAACATTCCCAATTAGTTTCCCAAATTGGAAACCTAGTAGATAGCTTACCTTGGTCCCTTCTACTCTCTTATTCTATTGCTTAAAATACTTCACTGGCTCTGCATGCCTCCAGGAAAAAGTATTGACTCCTAATACAATATACAAACCCATCATGATGTACCCCCTATCAATTTTGACAGTCTTATTTTTTGTTCCACCTCGATATAAAATCAACTTCTTGGGACTCCTTACAGATCCTGGCACATATTAAAATATTTGTTGCTTTTTATCTTGACTCATGCTTTAACCTCTTACTCTAACTTCTTGGCTAATTTGGTCCAATTAATTCCAATTGGGCTAATGCTTATCATTTAAAGCCTCAAGAATCACATTATACTCTTTTTTTTTAAGATTTATCTATTTATGAAAGAGAGAAAAAGAGAGTACATGCACACCCACATGCGAGCAGGGGAAGGGCAGAGGGAGAGAGAGAGAATCTCAAGTAGATTCCCCACTACTCATGGAGCCCGATGCAGGGCTTGATCCCACCACCCCCAGATCACAACCTGAGCCAAAATCAGGAGTTGGACGTTCAACTGACTGAGCCCCCCCAGGCACCCCTACATCACATTCTCAAAGGAGACTTCCCTGCCCCAATCCCCAGACTTTTAGACAACTTTCTTTCAAGGGGTGCCCTTCAGAGCTGAAAAAGCTAAAAGTAGCAGCAGTGATTGGCAGTGAAGAGCAGTGGGAAATCTAAAAGCCCTACGGAACTACTTGACTTTTTAAACTATGTACTTGTACACCTTTGATAAAAATATAAAATTAATTTTAAATATCCCCACCAAGACTGCTACACATGTAATCAACTTGACAAAATGCCTTAAAAAATTAACTCTATTTAAATTCTCTTGGGCCTAAAACTATCCTCTTTCAAAATCTCTTACAGAAAACCTGCCAAACAACAAAGCAAACGGAGATGATTCTGTGAAGTGTACAAAATACTTGGGCAATTACATTCTTTGGTGCAATAAATCATTGTTTCAAAAAAATATCAGAAGTAACAAATGGTAATTTTTAACCTATCCCTCTTCCAAAACTCAACCATTATAGAAACATCTTACAGAATGCTCTGTCTTCCTTTTATCTGTTAGAACTAAGTGGAATTCACTCTGACCAGGTCTCAGATAAAGCCACATGGCTTTACAGCAAATTGAAAGAAAGGAAAGAAAACATCAAGCTTCTTAAAAACTCATTCTATCATTTCTTCCTATCTGTGATTTACTCTAACCTTCAAATTCCTGCAGTGCCACCCGGTCCTCCTAGAAGGCATGGCCTTGGCAACATGAACTTACCCTGTTAAACACTGGCAGCATCATGTACAGCTTCTCCTCTTGTTCCTTCTGAGTCATGTGCCGGGGAGGATGGCACAACTCAGTAAACAGACGGCGGAGGTGCATCAGTCCTAAGGCGTTGTCTTGGGGGCTGCACTCCTCCTGCCTCGGTCGCCCCATGATCCTCTTCACCATGTTCATCTTGGCTGGTTGATGATAAACACTTCTAATTCTGTGGGAAGAATCAAAACGTCATCATCCTGACCAGGTCAAGAGCTTGGAAAAAGCCAGAAAAACATTTTTGTCTACATCTTTAAATAGAAAAGGTAAAGAGGCAAAGCTAATTTTGACAAGTCTCCCTAAGGGCCAAATTAGGAATCATGGCACCCAATATTTCTACTGGCTTTGCACAATTTGCATAGAATGTAAAACATTAAATGTAAAACATTAATTGGACTATCAAATGTTTCCAATTAAGTTAGTCATATGAAGTTCAACCAAAAAAGGGACCAAAGATCTCACTATTAGTACACTGCTTAATGGCTGAGCATATGTAAAAAGAATGAAGAACAGGACGTTCACCCTCATCTCCAAACACCAAAAACAAAACAAAAACCCAGCCAAACATCAAGTTTTCTATTTTTAATTATTTAATTTTTTTTCTACATGAAGGATTACAGTTTGGGTACTTGTCTGAAGAGTCTACTTTGTTACAGTTTGAAAACATGCAAATTAAAATAAATATATCCTAGTATATTTTATAAATCATAAGAGAGTAAAAATTTTCATATACCAGAAGAGTACTTTGTCAAACTACAGTTTGAAACCCTTTGGCAGGTCATGTTAATCCATTTAGGGAATCATGATGAGCATTTAAAAAAAAAAAGTGAAATAGAAGATATTGGAATACATATAGTTAGGATGATTATTATTTCATGAAACTTATTTTAGATAATTCATGCATACTAAATCACAATGTAAAATGTATCCCTGGCTAGAGCTGCAGTTAAGAAATAAACAAACCAACCACTGGGTTAGAATATGTACCACAATCAATAACACTAAGCATTCAGAAAGCATCATCGGCCCTTTTCAACCACCACTAACTGTGCCAGCAATTAGCTAATTTCAGACACAAAAAGAGGATATTTTACAAAGGAACCAGGAAGGCTGGGAGGACATTATGAATATACAGAATCTGGATAAAAGGCAATTTGCTTTATAATCTGTAAAAAAGCAGGAATAACCTGAAGATTACTTTTTAATTTCTCTGCATAACCACATAAGCCAGTAATGCCATTTCTTAAGAAATGAAAAGATTACTGCAAGGCTAGAGCTTTACTTACTAAACATCTGTCTCCTGATTTTTAAAACTCTAAGAACTGGCCTCTTCAATATGCTTGCCCTTGAGAATTCTGAGTGGATTCCATTTTGGCCCCGGGTACAGCTTATGCGCTCCAGCCTGCTGCAACAGGAGGCCAGGAGATGACTCATCTCAGGTGAGGAGTAGGAAGACTGCCTAGAGCCCTGCCCGTGGCTCCTCTGGGCTGAGGGACCCCCGTCTCGGGGGTCCAATCCTAGGGAAGAGTCCTCAGACACAGGCAAAGGCCAAAAGAGCCTCAAACCACAAAATGACAAACAAAATGTAGTTCAGGTCAAAGCTGTTCAACATATTTCATCCTCAGAAAATACGTGAGTCCTCCAACTATAAGGATTTCAACAAATACATTCAAATCACCTATGTGCTATTTACAGTCCTGGAGAGCCCCAGAACAAAAATAAAACTTGAAGTAAATTATAGAACTTTTGATAGTTAGTTAACATTTTAGATTGTGCTTATCTCTGTTCTTTTTCCCTAGCCCACAGCTAGAGTTCAGAATCTAGACAGTCCTGGAGAGGATTTAGGAGACTCATGTTCCTCTAACACTTCAAAAAATTTTTTAGGAGACTCCAGCTTTCCAGGGGTCTATGTCATTTTTTTTCAAAAGTCAACAATCACTCCATATTAGAGTTACAAAGCCCTTTCAAACATCCTCCTTTGCTCTTCATTCTACCTTAAGCAAGCGGGTGGAAGACAGGATTAAATACCTTTAAATAAGGCCCTCTAACTTTAAATACCTCTACCTTTAAATAAGGCCCCAAGACAAGAGCAACTTGCTTAAAATCTCACAGTGATAAAGAACTGGATGAGAATCCAGACTTCCTACCTCATGGTCAAGTGTCTTTCCCGCTTACTTACATTCACGTGTCTTTTTTTTTTTTTAAGATTTTATTTAGGGGCACCTGGGTGGCTCAGTCGGTTAAGCAGCTGCCTTCGGCTCAGGTCACGATCCCAGGGTCCTGGGATAAAGCCCCACGTCAGGCTCCTGCTTTGTGGGGAAACCTGCTTCTCCCTCTCCCTCTCTTGTTCTTTTTCTCTCTGCCAAATAAATAAAATCTTTAGAAGAAAAAAAAAGATTTTATTTATTTATTTGACAGAGAGAGAGAGTGCATACAAGCAGGGGAAGCAGCAGGCAGAGGGAAAGGGAGAGGTAGGCTCCTAGGGGAGCAGGGAGCCGGATTCAGGGCTCGATCCCAGGACCCTGAGATCATGACTTGAGCTGAAGGCAGATGCTTAACAGTCTTAGCCACCCAGGTGTCCCTTTAAGATTTTCTTTTTAAGTCATCTCTACACCCAACGTGGGGCTCAAACTCACAACCTTGAGATCAAGAGTTGCGTACTCTACTGAGCCAGGCAGGCGCCCCTCACATGCCTATTTTAAATTACAGAATTCCTGGAAACTGTAATTCTAGCATATTTTTATTTAGCACCAAATAGCAGTTAGAATGGGAAATAAATCTTTTTGATTTTTCTTAAGATTCTAAACTAATCAACTTTCTTTAAAAAATATAAGAAACCACATGATCACGTAACGACAAACATCAGCTAGATATAATGAAACTATTGTACCATCGCTATTTAATATTTATCTGATACAAAAGGCTATATATCAAACAGCTAAGTGGGTTTACTGGTATATCCCACTTACTCAGATAATCTCAGTGATGGGAAAAATTCAGAGTCCTCCTTTTCTCCTTACTTATTAGCAAGAAACACTTAAGCATATCAGGTTGCTGGATCATTACTTTGTCTCCACTCCAATATTTATATTTAAAGTAGTATTCAGACCAAAAACTATCACATTTAAAATACTCTTCAGCAGAGAGAGACTAAAAAGAATAAGCACTTTTCAGGCAAACCTGTACAAACATATCCAAACAACACAGGTAACTTCAGGTGAACCCCCTCGAATCTTGGGTTTCTCTCAGCTTGTAAAATCTTTCCTTACAGCCTTTCTGTAATGCATACATAAAAGAACTTCATTTCTATTAAGTGCTAAGCACACTAGCTACGTTCAATAATTCTTTTTTTCTTCCTTTGAGCCTAATCATGAAACATTTAATCCTTTTCATTTATATTTTTAGCTATTTAAGCAAGTAAGGAAAACAATTTAAGCCTTTACAGTACTATGTTTTAGAGACTTACACAATGATAAAAGATTAGCAAAATATTTATTTCTTCGTTACATGCTCAATAAGAGACTTAAAAAGCAATATGGTAGAGATATGCAAAATATAATAATAATAGTAATAGTAATAATGACAAACAGCAGAATGATTATTTTAGGGACAGTGTTATTAGAGGTTTTCAAAATATTTATAAAGTTATTCTCTGTAAGAACTAGTTTTCTAATACAAACCCTATTTTGTTTCACAAGAGAAAAGTGTTTGTACTGCCATAGTGTCAACAGGGGGTTATTTAAATAGCAATGAGATAATTACTGCAGTGAGCCCAAAACAGTATTTCTTATTCTAATCTCTTATGTTAATGCTTGAAAATCTCAGATACTTTAACCTTCTCCGCCCAAAATTCTTTAAAGAGTCTGCCATTATTTAAATTACAGAAGGGTATAAAACAAGTAAATAGCCTAAATTTTAAAAATATATTTGTCAAGTAACTAGCTGCCTTTGAGTAGCTCAGCCAAAAGCTTAAAATAGCTTTCCTTAAAAAAAAAAATATCCCTTAATTCCACCAGTGAAAAAATAAATAGTTCACATGGCTAAGGGAAATCTTAAAATTTCTTCAAAGAACTACAAGTAATTTCTCAGGTTTTTATTTTGTTCTTAAACCTTCTGGGGAAAAATACTATTTTTTTCCTCACTGTGAAGAGCAAAAGCAAACCTTCTTATACTTTCGAGGAGTGAAGGGGAAATCTTGGAGAGGTTCCCAACAAACTGGGTTTATCACCCAGTAATCTAACATATATATACTTTGAAAAGACCTAGGTCGCCTTGGTGGCTCAGTCAGTTAAGCGTCTGCCTTCTGCTGAGGTCATGATCTCAGGGTCCTGGCATCCAGTCCCGCATCGGACTCCCTGCTCGGCGGAGAGTTTGCTTCTCCATCTTCCTCTCCCCCCTGCTTGTGATCTCTCTCTCTCTCTCAAGTAAATAAAATCTTAAAAGAAAGAAAGAAAAAGACCTATACATTCAGCCCTGAATTAGAATTTAATTTTTCTGCCTGCTAAAGCATTAAGTTTTTTGCCTTACCCCAGAAGAATCATCATCAGATTTTAGCCTCATCTATATTACAAGATCAGCCTCGTCATTTATATGGCAAAATACAATTACTTAAGACCTATCCCCAATATCCCCTCATCCTTTCCAGCCCATCTGTATACTCATCACCCACACATATACTGAACTAGACAACTTCTCAAAGCATCTTTTCGGTGTGCTTAATTTTCTCTCTTCATAGACAAAAGCATATTCCAAAGTCAAAAGCAACTCACTTCCATTTAAGAACATTTCACTTACATACGATTTCCAAGTACAAGTAGCCACTGTTGACATATCCCCAACACCTTTCTCAAATCCCTCCTTCTAGCAGCTTCGACTGCTGTTTTGGGAGCCCCAAAGGCAAATTTACTCTAATAGTTAAATTTTGGCAGTTACGTTACTTGATAAGATTAATATAGTATAATTAAATTATATTATGGAATAAACAAACTTCTGTAGGCTGACCGGAAATTCCCAGCATTCTCCGAAAGTATATTTTTATGTAAATTGTTCCCAACTTTGTATAAGATCTGCAAAAGAGTATTTGTAGCACAATGCTTTCGTAGTTTATGATTACCTAATACTGACACATTTTTGCATTCCACACACTTCCACTAACTGCTAGTATAAGTCATTCAGCTCCATCATTGTTTATCAGTATTGTCAGTGGATGGCACAGTGCAGGGGAGACTGACCTCAGGAGTAGTGCATATTAGCAAGCTCAAAACTTTCAGGGCTAGGGGCTCCTGGGTGGCTCAGTGGGTTAAAGCCTCTGCTTTCGGCTCAGGTCATGATCTCAGGGTCCTGGGATGGAGGCCCACATCAGGCTCTCTGCTCAGCAGGGAGCCTGCTTCCTCCTCTCTCTCTGCCTGCCTCTCTGCCTACTTGTGATCTCTCTCTCGCTCTGTGTCAAATAAATAAAATCTTTAAAAAAAAAAAAAACAAAACACTTTCAGGGCTATACCCTCCACTTACCCCCAGTAGGATCTTCTCTATTTCTGCAATTTCAATTGTGAAATCTCACTCTGAGATCCTAATTTTTAATCCATCTACTTTTCTCACTCCCTAAATCTGTGGTCTTTACTAAAAATGATACAGGTTAGAAAACTGTATATACATAAGAAAAGGAGGAATGTCAGAGAAGGAATAAACGAAGGTAAAATAAGATTTTATTTCTTTTTTTTATTCAAGTATAATTAACACACTGTGTTACACTGGTTTCAAATATACAATACAGTGATTCAACAATTCTGTATGTTGCTCACTGCTCATCAAGATTAGTGTACTCTCGATCCCCATCACCTATTTAGCCCATCCCCCATCCACTTCCCTTCTGGTAAGCACCAGTTTGTTCTCTAGAGTTAAGAGTCTAGGGATTTTTTTTTTCTTTTTCTCTATTTTATTTCTTAAATTCCACACATAAATGAAATCATATGGTATCTGCCCTTCTCTGACTTAATCACTTAGCATTATATTCTCTAGCTCTATCCATGTTGTTGCAAATGGCAAGATTTCATTTGTTTTTATGGCTGAGTAATATTTCACTATGTGTTTATGATCTCTCTGATATGAGGAATTTGAGGGGCAGGGTGGGGGGTTGTGGAGGTAGGGAGGGAAAAAATGAAACAAGATGGGATCGGGAAGGAGACAAACCATAAGAGACTCTTAATCTCACGAAGCAAACTGAGGGTTGCTGGGGGGGTGGGAGGGTAGGGATAGAGTGGATGGGTTATGGACATTGGGGAGGGTTTGTGCTTTGGTGAATGCTGTGAAAGATGTAAGCCTGATGATTCACAGCCCTGTACCCCTGGGGCAAATAATACATTATGTTAATTTAAAAAATAAAAAATAATAAAAAATATTTCACTGTGTGTATATACACATATATACATGCATGCACGTGCACACACACACACAACATGCCTTCTTTATTCATTCATCTATGAATGGATACCTGGGCTGCTTCCGTATCTTGGCTATTGTAAATAATGTTGTTATAAACATAGAGGTGCATATATCTTTTCAAATTAGGGTTTTTTTATATTTTATTTATTTATTTGACACAGAGAGAGAGAGATCACAAGTAGGCAGAGAGGCAGGTTGAGAGAGGAGGAAGCAGGCTCCCTGCTGAGCAGAGAGCCTGATGCAGGGCTGGATCCCAGGACCCTGAGATCATGACCTGAGCCGAAGGCAGAGGCTTTAACCCACTGAGCCACCCAGGCGCCCTCAAATTAGTGTTTTGTTTTGAGTAAATACCCAGCAGTAAAATTACTGGATCATACGGTATTTCTATCTTTAAGTTTTGTGAGGACTTTCCATACAGTTTTCCACAGCGGCTTGCACTCCCACCAACAGTGTATGAGGATTCCCTTTTCTCTACATCTCCGCCAATACCTGTCAGAATGGCTAAAACCAAAAATACAAGAAATAAAGTGTTGGGAAGGATATAGAGAAATATCAGAGATAAAGAGGGGTATTACATACTGACAAAAGGGTCAACTCTCCAAGAAGACGTAATCCTTAACGTGTATGAGCCTGACAACCTACACGAAGCAAAAGCTGATATAACCAAAAGGAGAAAGAAACAAATCCACTGTTAGAATTGAGACTTCAATAGCCCTCCTATAATAAAGGACGGAACAAGTGTGCAGGAAATCAATACAGATACAGGACTATCAATCAATGGGCTGTACAGTTGATATTTATAGAACACTCCATCTGACAAGAGAATACATATTCTTCTCAAACTCACATGGCAAACACTTCAAGACAGAACACACACTGGGCCATAAATACACATTAATAAATTTAAAAGCAGAGAAATCATACAAAGTATGCCCTAAGATCACAATGGAATTAAACAAGAAATCAGGGCGCCTGGGTGGCTCAGTGGGTTAAAGACTCTGCCTTCAGCTCAGGTCATGATCTCAGGGTCCTGGGATCGAGGCCCACATCGGGCTCCCTGCTCAGCGGGGAGCCTGCTTCCTCCTCTCTCTCTCTGCCTGCCTCCCTACCTACTTGTGATCTGATCTCTCTCTGTGTGCAAATAAATAAATAAATAAATCTTTTAAAAAAATAAAAATAAACAAGAAATCAGTAACAAAAGATAGCTGGAAAGCCCCAAATACCTGAAATTAAATAATACATCTTTAACTAACACATGGAACAAGTGTCAAGAAAAATTTACAAACATTTTGAATAAAATGAAAATACAATTTATCAGAAATTATGAAATACAGTGACAGTTGTTGTAAGAGGGAAATCCGTAGCACTAAATGCATATATTACAAAAAAGATCTAAAATCTTTCCAACTTTTCTCCATCCATACCTTGTCTGGTACAGGTCTCCCTGCTGCGCCTTCACACTTCTGTGCCTCAGCACCCCCTGAACCCTTTCCTGGGGGAGGGAGGAGGTCGTCCCTCCCACCCCAGTTTATCTGCATTTACGTAATTACTAATCATCCCCTAAATCTCAAGTCAACTGTCCCTCTTCTAGAAAGCATTCCCTAATCTCCCAGTTTGATAGATGCTCCCTTCTTTGTCCCCATACAATCCTGTGTGTATCTTTATCATAGCATTTCTCACAATGTAATGTGACTGTTTTGTTTTGTTTTTTCTAACACTGGACAAATAATATAAGATTATAGAAGGCAAAGATCATGTCATATTCAACTTTCTCCTCCAACAGTTAACACCTGGCAAAGAAACAGGCAACAAATGATTGATAAATGAGTAAAAAGTGATCAATAAAAGTATAGAAGAGAAATGAACCAGAGGCAGCTCAAGCCAAAGGTAAGTTAAGGTGATTTAAAATAGGCCAAAAAGGGGGACATTTTTCTCTGAATTCCTTATCCGTTTATTTTAAAACAAGAAGGCTTAGAAGACAACTTTGTTCTTTATGGTTTATTTAAATTCAATTTTATTACTTGAAAAAGTAAACAATTAACCATATGATCATTTTTGGTGAGAGATGTTGGGTAACCCAAAACGTATTTTTTTAAAGTAGTCAGGGAAAACTGATACAAATTCAGAAAGTAAGAACTATGAATGTGAAGGCAGGGACAGAAGGGATCAAAATCACCACGAACAGAGTTGGTTGGTAAGCAGGTGATGACAGAACAAAAGGCAGTAAGCCAGAATCTTCCACAGGGAATCGAGGCATCAACAACAATCCTGAGGACAAGGACCATCCAATAGAGGAAGTCAGCTTACCACCACCATCAACAACAAATCACTCCTGTGTGGGTGGGAATATACTCTGATCTGAGTGATGAAAAGGAAATGACAAATGCAAAAGATGGTGCAGAACCGTATCAGTAAAGACACACAAATGAAAAAAATAAGGATATCAATGAAAATAAGAATGGGAAAATAAGTGTTGGCTTCTTCACAGACTGATGATATAGTGATAAGGATTTTCATTGTGAATTCTTATACTTTTATTTTACTCAAAATATCAGAGTTCATACATTCAGATAAATTTTGCTCTGCCCACCACATAATGATGCTAACATGGTTCAAAATACTTTTTAAAATTCCTCTTTAGGGGTGCCTGGGTGGCTCAGTGGGTTAAGCCTCTGCCTTTGGCTCAGGTCATGATCTTATGGTCCTGGTATCGAGCCCCACATCAGGCTCTCTGCTCAGCAGGGAGCCTGCTTCCTCTTCTCCCTCTGCCTGCCTCTCTGCCTACTTGTGATCTCTCTCTGTGTCAAATAAATATAATCTTTAAAAATAAAATAAAATTCCTCTTTAAAGTTGCTTCCAGAACATTTTATAAGCTGTCTCTAAAATTCAGTGTCATCATACATGATGTTTCACCAAAAATGGAATTACCCAGCTTGCTCATTTGCCTTAGTTTCTAAACTTCCTCCAAATAACTTTTGCTTATTACTAAATATCAAATCCTTTCAAAAGATTGAAAAATCACCACTAATAATCAAAAGACTGCACTTCAGACTGTGCAGCTGTTTACCAGGAAAATATCCTATTAGATTCTGAGCAAAGGCAGGTATCTGTCTACTATACATACGCAAGGCACTGTGAGAGTACCAAGCCCCCACCGAGTGGCTATATTTATTTTTCTAAAATTCCTAACCGATCAGTACAACTTCCCTTCAAAGTGACATGACTGCCTGCAGTGGAACAGAGTCAAAACCCTTTGCAAGACATAGAACGTTTCTCAAAATCTGTTGTGTATCCAATTTTGCAGCTTTGTCTTCTGCAATATTCCACTCACTCTATGCTCATACAACACACCTAACTGCTGTTCCCTGAACATGCC
The DNA here is from genome assembly GCA_002007465.1 of Ailurus styani. Taxonomy (NCBI): domain Eukaryota; kingdom Metazoa; phylum Chordata; class Mammalia; order Carnivora; family Ailuridae; genus Ailurus; species Ailurus styani. The sequence goes on from LNAC01000361.1 coordinate 832,780, forward strand.
ATGGAATTTCAAACCCTTCATGATTTCCCCCCATGGTCTTTCCTCTGCCTGAAATGGCCCCCCCATATTTTTATTAACTGCCAGGGACTCTCCCATGGATAGTTCATGATCTTATTTAATCTTAAAACAATTTAAACATATCTCCATGGTGGTAACATGATCGCGGATTCAAACAGATATTTATCAAGACATTCCCCACCTCACCCGAATCTCTTCTGTTCTAGCCACCTAGTTCTGATATCAGTAGCTTATGTTCGCCATGTCCTTGCCACTAAAGCAATTAAGACAGTAATTTGAAAAGCAAGACTTTAAAAATATTTATAAGAAAATGTTGGAAAATATCTTTATAACCTCAGGGTAAGGAAGAATGTCTTTAAAAAAACTACACACACAAAATGAACCTTATCAAAATTGACAACTTTTGTACGTGAAAAATCAATAGAAAGTAAACACAAGCCACACATTGGGAATGAAATATCTGCAATACCTATAAATGAAAAAAGAGCACTCACTCTAAAATATATAAAGAACGGCTACAAATCACTGAGAAAAGTGAACCACCCAATAAAAAATAATGGACAAAAGACAAATAGGCGTTTCACAGAACAAGGCAAATGAATGACCACAAATGGAAGAAAGGGTGCACAACCTAGTCAGTAACAAGGGAAATAAAAATTTATAATGTTCTGGGCGCCTGGGTGGCTCAGTGGGTTAAAGCCTCTGCTTTCGGCTCAGGTCATGATCCCAGCGTCCTGGGATCGAGGCCTGCATCGGGCTCTCCCTGTCTCTCTGCCTGCCTCTCTGCCTACTTGTAATCTCTCTCTCTGTGTCAAATAAATAAATAAAATCTTTAAAAAAATAAAAATAAAAATAAAAATTTATAATGTTCTGACAGCTTTTTGTGCCCTGTGGTAAGAATGTATGTTCATTTACCCTTTGTGTGTATGCCACTGACTATCATCCACCTGCCCCAAATCCACAGGACACATTCTCAACACCTAGAGAAACATGCACTAGGGATACACATAAAGCTTCTCCACCAGGGTTGAGCCTTCAGTCAACAGCCAGTAACCTAGTCTGATCCCAAGGCTATTTCTCAACCTACCACAAGTGAGTAAAAATATCTTAGGATTTAGGGAGAGTATCTCCAGGGAACAGGCAGCTCCACCACCATTTCTATACATTGAACCTAGTTTGAGGTCAGTGACCTACACATATACATTTTTTAATGGAACTATCTTACAGATTTTTTTTTAAGATTTTATTTATTTATTTGACACAGAGAGAGAGATCACAAGTAGGCAAAGAGGCAGGCAGAGAGAGGAGGAAGCAGGCTCCCCGCTGAGCAGAGATCCCGACGTGGGGCTCGATCCCAGGACCCTGAGATCATGACCTGAGCCGAAGGCAGAGACCTTAACCCACTGAGCCACCCAGGCGCCCCTATCTTATAGATTTTAAAAATAAAACTATCATATAGATTTTTTAAAATAGATATATTTTTTATATTCAACTTTTTAGTGTTTGTCACATACCTGACATACCAAACATGAATAATAAATGTATTATGGATGGCTACATGGATAGTTAGGTGGAGTGAGACAAGAAATCTTCCTGCTGACACTTACTAACTTTTCCACAAATTCCTCTATCCAAATTATTTTAAATACTCTATTCGTTTAAGAGATGTATAGGAATGAAAACACTTATGAAATTTACAGAATCCGAAAAGAAACATACTTTAAAATATAGAAGGTGGTACTGATATGAATCTTTTGGACAAAAAAATGACTTATTACTGGATATAACCTTTTGCTAACCAGAATATTATTGCTTCCCTTCTAATTTTTTCTTGCATTATTCTACAAATGAAATATAAAAAGGTACTTACATTCTCATGACTGAGGGGTACATTCTCACTAAAGAGGTCAAGAGAAGGAAGTTGAGGAGTGAAGGGGTAGAAGGAGAGGAGAAAGAATAAGAAAACTATACTTCTCTATCCTTCCAATACCAACACATAAGAATGACTGCTACAAATAGCCATGTCCTAATTACATCAATTCACTGTTGATCACATGTAGCCTATTTTAAAAAATGCCTTTGGGGAAGAATAAGAGGAGAAATGCTACTCTTAACAGTTAGCTATAATACATTTTGTAAATCCATCCAAAATATTGACAATAATGTTTTAAATATATTGCCCTTTATTCTAGGGAAATAAGTTACCAAAGTGAATAATTTTGCAGAGTACAACTCAGTTTACCATATTTTTCTTGTAATAATCTCATCCCCCTCTCAGACGGAATGCCATGTAGTAAAACATACAAATATTACCTTAAAGAAATTGACACTGACCGACGATAGACTATGGCGAGATCACTTGTTCTTAGGTTTGTTGATATATTTTTTTTTAACATTCCATAGTAAAGCCTAACTCTCACTGTTTTGGGGAAACAGTCCTAAAAAAGCACTGACTATTCTTTCAGGACCAGAGGATCAAGCATACCCAGCGTTATTCTCATTCTGCTCACCTCCTTATCCACTTTATTCAGTTAACCTCTCAATTGGAGCCAGGGAACAAAGGTATAGGCTATACAATGGAAATCTCCAGCTCAGATATTTGCTAGTAGACTTAGCATTTGGAGGTTAAAATTATATGTATATAAAGTATTTTATTCCAAATGTCGAGGCTTTTTCCTTAAAAAGGAAATATAACCTATAAGAAATAAAATTTTCTATAAATGAAGGGTATAAAGTTTCATTTTGTTACTTAAATTCCTCCTACAAAGTACATATAAGATTCTAAAAATCACAATTTGGACTGAGCAAGATGTTCTAGGTAGAGAAGTACAGCATGCAAAGACTTAGGATTCAAGAAAATATAGATTACCTTTCAACTTTATTTTTCTTTCTGAAATTATAGAAAAGAAAGCTATTCTACAGTTATTCCAAGATATTTCAGTTGATTTTGCTAAAAAGCAAAATTTAGCACTTCAAACAAATGCGGAAAAGAAGAGACCCACGAAGCAATTTAAAGTAACATATATTTAAAGAAATGGACTTGGAATTCTAATACAATTATATTTAAAGAAACTGATCCAGAATTTCCAATACAAATATTTCATGGATCATGGTTACTAGTTAAAGTGGTAAATATAATATAAATGTCTTTAAGAAAGAGGTAACAATCAAATTGTTAAAGCTTAATGAAACTTGAATGCTAAATTATGTAATATTAAATTTTGAAAATAATCCTCTGCCAAATCACGGTAATAAAACCAGTGGCTAACTGACATAAGAATAAACAAACCAACATGCAGATAAGAGAGGTCAAAAACAGACCCATGCACTAGAAACCCACACATGACACAGGTCACAGGAAAGGATGTGATTCTTAATGTAAGTGGTATTGACAATTGACTTCTACCTAAAGCAATATACAAAGGTGGCCTCAAGGTGGATTAAAGACCCAACAATGAGAGGTAAAACTATAAAGAGAAGAAAATGAGGATACTTTCATGAATCAGGTAAGAATTTCTTAAGCACATAATCAAAACTACATAACATGCAAAGATAAAATGAATGTGATCATATCAAAAGTTAAATATTCTGGGGCCCCTGGGTGGCTCAGTTGATTAAGAATCCAACTCTTGGGCGCCTGGGTGGCTCAGTTGGTTAAGCGACTGCCTTCGGCTCAGGTCATGATCCTGGAGTCCGGGTATCCAGTCCCGCATCGGGCTCCCAGCTCCATGGGGAGTCTGCTTTCCCTCTGACCTTCTCTCCTCTCATGCCTTCTCATGTCCGCTCTCACTCTCTCTCTCTCTCTCAAATAAAATAAAATAAAATAAAATAAAATAAAATAAAATAAAATAAAATGAAATAAAATAAAAAAGAGTCCAACTCTTGATTTCAGCTCAGGTCCTGATTTCAGGGTTGGGAGATGGAGCTCTGCACTGGGCTCCATGCTAGGCATGGCGTATGCTTTAAGTTTCTCTCCCTCTCCCTCTGCCCCTTCCCCTAATTCCTCTCTTAAAAAAAGGCTTTTAAAAAATATTTTGGCTCACCAAAGAACATGGTGAACCAAGCAAAAAGTAAGATGACACAATGGGAAAAGATACTTGAAATGTCTACAACCATAGGGATTATAATTTAGAACTTACAATAAATAAATAAATCACAAATCACAAACTCAAATCACCAAGAAAAATACAGCAATCTTAATTGAGGGGAGGAGGGGAGGAAAGAAAAAGCACCCTGGAAGGCCAAACACATGAAGAGATGTTTTAATTTATTCAGTAATCAAAGAGATGCAGACTAAAATAAGGAAATGCCACTTTATACCTCTTAAATTAGCAACAAGCAGCAAGTTAGGAAATGCCCTATGTTCTTAGACATGTGGACAAGACCCACATACAGGGAAAACTGTCTGATAGAGGATCTAAATAAAGGGCAATGTGTGGGGTGTTTTTTCATTTTCTCAAAATTCAGGTATAACTGACATACTATTACATCAGTTTCAGGTGCACAATATAATGATTCAACAATTCCGTATATTACTCAGTGACCATCACAAGAAGTGTATTCTTGATCCCTTTAAACTATTTCACCCGTCTCCCCCCACCCCAACTTCCCTCTGGGTAAACTACCGTTTATTCCCTACATTTAGAGTCTGATTTTTTTGTCTTTTTAATTTGTTCATTTGTTTTGTTTCTTAAATTCCACATATGGCTAAAATCATATGGTATTTGTCTTTCTCTGATTTATTTCACTTAGCATAATACCCTCAAGGTCCATCCATGTTGTTGCAAATGGAAAGATTTCATTCGTTCTATGGCTAATATTCCACTGTTTGTGTCTACATACACCCCCACACCCCACACCTCCCTTATCCACTCATCCATCAATGAACACTTGCAGTGCTTCTGTATCTTGACTATTGTAAATAATGCTGCAGGAAACACAGGGCTGTATTTTCAAACCAGTATTTTTTTTTCCCCCACGGGAAATACCCAATAGTGAAATTACTCGATCATCTGATATTTCAATTTTTAAGTTTCTTAAGGACTCTCCATACTGTTTTCCACAGTGGCTATACCAGCGTGTATTCCCACCAACAGTGTATGAAGATTCCCTTTTCTCCACATCTTCACCAACATCTTTTATTTCCTGTGTTGCTAATTTCAGCCATTCTGACAGGTGTGTGATGGTATTTCATCGTAGTTTTGATTTGCATTTCTCTGGTGATTAGTGATGTTGACCATCTTTTCATGTGTCTGTTGGCCCTCTGTATGTCTTCTTTGGAAAAATATCTACTCATGCCTTCTGCTCATTTTTAATCATATTTGGTTTTTCGGTGTTGAGTTATGTAAGTTCTGTATATATTTTGAATATTAATTCCTTACTGGATAAAATCATTTGCAAATATCTTCTCCCATTTATTACGTTGTCTTTTTGTTTCGTTCATGGTTTCCTTTGCTGTGCACAAGATTTCATTTTGGTGCAGTCCCAGGAGTTTAATTTTACTTTTGTTTCCCATGCCAGAAGAGACATATCCAGAAAAGTGGTTCTACAGTCAATGTTGAAGAAATTATTGCCTATTTCCTTCTAGGAGTTTTATGGTTTCAGGTCTTACATTTATGTCTTTAATCCATTTTGAGTTTATTTTTGTGTATGGTGTTAGAAACTGGTCCAGATTCAGTCTTTTGCATGTATCTGTCCAGTTTTCCCAACAACATTTGCTGAATACACTGTCTTTTCCCCATTGTATATTCTTGCCTCCTTTGTCATAGATTAATTGGCCATACAGTTGGGGCTTTATCTGGATTCTCTATTCTTTTCTACTAATGTGTCTATTTTTATAACAGTACTCTATTGTTTTGCTATACTATAGCTTTGTAGTATATCTTAAAATTTGGGATTGTGATACCTCTAAATTTGTTCTTTTTCAAGATTGTTTTGGCTACTTGGGGTCTTTTGTGGTTCCACACAAGGATTACTTGTTCTAATACTCTGAAAAATGCTGTTGGTATTTTGATGGAGATTACATTAAATCTCTAATATTGCTTTGGTAGTATGGATATCTTAACAATATTGATTTCTCCCATTCCATGAGCATGGAGTATCTTTCCATTTGTTTGTGTCTGCTTCAATTTCTTTCATCATTTCATAGTTTTTAGAGTATGGGTCTTTTACCTCTTTGGTTAAGTTTATTCCTAAGTATTTATTTTTGTTGCAATTGTAAGTGAGATAGTTGTCGTAATTTCTCTTTCTGCTACTTCATTTAGTGTATAGAAATGTAACAGATTTCTGTATATTAATTTTGCATCCACGAACCCTACTGAACTCATTTTATCAGTTCTAGTAGTTTTTTTGGTGCAGTCTTTAGGGTTTTCTGTAGTATAGTATCATGTCATCTGCAAATAGTGAAAGTTATACTTCTTCCTTACCAACTTGGATGCATTTCTTTTTCTTGTCTGATTGCTATGGCCAGGGCTTCCAGTATTATGTTGAGTAAAAGTAGTAAGAGTGGACATTCTTGTCTTGTTCCTGACCTTACAGGATAAGTTCTCAGTTTTTCACCATTGAGTATGATGGTAGTCCTGGGTTTTTCATATGTGATCTTCATTATGCTGAGGTATGTTCTCTCGAAACCTACTTTGAGAGGGTTTTTACCGTGAATGGATGTTGTACTTTGTCAAATGCTTTTTCTGCATCTATTGAGATGATCATATGGTTTTTATCTATTCTCTTATTAATGTGATGTATCACCTTGGTTGACTGGTGAATATTGAACCACCCTTGCATTCTGGGAATAAATTCCACTTGATCCTGCTGAATGATTTTTCAAAAGTATTACTGGATTTGGTTTGCTTAATTTCGTTGAGGATTTTTGCATCTATGTTCATCAGAATTATTGGCCTGTAGTTCTTTTTGCAGAGTCATGCTGCCCTCCCCCATAGAATGCATTTGGAAGCTTTTCTTCTTCCATTTTTTGAAATAGTTTGAGAAGAATAGGTATTATCTCTTTTTAAATGTTTGGTAGAATTCCCCAGCCATCTGGTCTTAGAGTACTATTTGTTGAGAATTTTTTTATTACTGATTCAATTTCATTACTGGTAATTGGTCTGTTCAAATTTCCTATTTTTTTCTGATTCAGTTTGCAGAGGTTGTATGTTTCTAGGAATTTATCCATTTCTTCTAAGTTGCCTAATTTGTTGGTATATGCTTTTCCTTATATCCTCTTATAATTCTTTGTATTTCTGTGGTGTTCGTTGTTATTTCTCCTCTCTAAAGGGCAGTTTTGCATTACTCAATCTTGCATTTTGCTTCTCAGTATATACTTCAGAGGAATTCGAAGGGGTAATAACTTATAAAAAGTTATTTACTATACTATTGTTTGCGGAGACTAGAGGGCTGGAGGCTATTTACAGGTTCGTAACTATTCATCACCAAGAAGAGGAGTAAGTATAACAGGGTTGATACACAATTATATATATTCATTTAAAAGTATACGTTTCATTGAGGTGCATCTTAAAAATATAATGATGAGTGAAAGGAACTAAAAATAGGATAAAATATGTATTACAATACCATTTTTTAAATTAAAATACATGCACATAAAACAAATATTTTACAAGAATACATACTAACTACAGAGAATACTAAATGCTTCAAAATTATTGTGACTGTCCTCCATTAAATTACAGGTCTTTAAAGGAAATAAATGCTTTGTAATACTTCTGAATTTAGTTAACAATTTAGTTAGTACTTCTGAATTTAGTCAACAAACTGATGTTTTATGTAAGAACTATGTATTTACCCTACAATAACTAAAATCAAATAAATAAAAACCATTTCATTTCTTAAATGAGTTTCAACTAAACAAGTTGCAGTTTCACATACAAGTTCCTATTTTTTTCTAAAGTGATTCTTACATATTTCTCAATTTAACCTTTTTATTCCTTTTAATCCTCTGACATTTTAAAAATCCTTTAAAGGAGACTTTTTCTGCTCTGCAAGTAACCAAAAAAAAACCAAAAAACAAAAAACAAAAAAACACTTGTATGTGTAGGAATATCTGGCTACACATTTTTCTTAAAACCATTTGTGATTGTTAGAATGGCACAAAGTCTGGATAGACTTCTCCATCCTCTTGGGGATTAGGGAATGACTTTTAGCCAGAGATGATAATCTGGCATTATCATAAACCTTAAGGAAGTAGGACCTGGCTCAGAGAAAGAAGAGCCATATTTCCAGAAAGATTTCCAGTATCAGAGAGGAAAAAAAGGAAATAAAACTGGGCTCTTTATTACATCAAAATAAATTATGGAGTTGTTTAATAAAGATTTTATTTATTTATGAGAGAGAGAGAGAGAGAGAGAGAGAGAGCACGAGCAGGGGGAGGACCAGAAGGAGAGGGACAAGAAGACTCTGCATTGTGTGTGGAGACTGACATGGGCTCTATCTCAGTACTTTGAGATCATGACCTGAGCCAAAACCAAGATAACTGACTGAGCCGACCCAGGTACCCCAAACTGTGCAGCTTATAATGATAAATCTGAGCTTTTCTAATCTTCAGACAAGCCTACCCATGATCTCCATTAATAAAAAAAAAAAAAAAACACATTGGGAATACTAAGATGGTTGTATAGTATTCAATAACTTATATTTGGCTTTAATAAAAAAAGCACCTTCTATTAGTATTTTGGGGTCATTACAACTTTGTCATAATCTCCCTCCCATTTTTCCTATGGCTATATTTTAAGAAACTATGGTTCAGAATGATGACTTTTGCACTATAATATTCTGAATTAAGAGTAAATTATAAAATGTCAGCCATTTTGCTACGAAGATCTTTGGGATACAGTGGTGAATGTCAGTAACAATTAGCTCATGTGGCATTTACCACTTGTTCTGAAATGACAACTCTTTTAAGAATGACATGATATCTGATCTCATGGAGCTTAGTCTGGGTATCATAAAGGCGAAGCATGTTATATCAGGGAAACACAGTGCACTACGGGAAAGTATAGCGGGAACCTGGTCTAGCTGCAGGGTGACAGGGCTATGGGGAAGAAAAGTGTCAGGGAAAATAAGTACATTTTTAAAAGATTTTCAACAATAGAGGGGTGCCTGTGTGGCTCAGTTGGTTAAGTGTCTGAGTTTGGTTCTGGTCATCTCAGGGTCCTGAGATCAGGACCCATGTCCTTGGACTTCCTGCTCAGCAGGGAATCTGCTTCTCTTCCTCTGTCTCTGCCCCTCTGTTACCACCCCCTGCACTCTCTCTCTCAAATAACTAAATAAAATCTTTAAAAAAGATTTTCAACAATAAGAAAAAAAAAAAGGAATTCACTGGCCTCTTCACAGGCTATTTTAACCAATCAGGTTTGTGCAGCTTTGTTCTCTCCATGTTAATTCTTCACACGCAAACTTTTCTACACATTGGTTTGTAATCAGTTTTTCCAAGTGGAAAACACCAGCCATTCTGCCTTGAATCATTTTAGGAGTCTAAAGGGACAGCATCAGCAATTAGTAGCCAGTGCTGGAGTTAATCCCTAAGGAACTCTTGTTTCCTGCCTCTGCATCGCTTTTTGTCTAGGAAATACAGACTTGAAATCCACAGCCAAGTACAATGAAATGTATTCATTTATTTCCTACCACAGAATGGTATAAAGCCTACTTCACAGGCGAAGAAGCTGAAGTTCAGAAAGGTTACAGCAACTTGCCAAAAAGATTCAATAAGTAGAATTAGCTGAAATTTGAATTCAAGACAATTTATTCCAAGTCCAATGTTCTTCCTTTTAAATGGAAGCTGTCTCTTTGTTGTTGTGAAATAATTTTATTTATGAATGCAATTGTGATTTTATTTTCTAGCTATTCCTAGCAATGACAGTACTATTTGTTCTTCCCTAAAACATTTGGACAAAATTATCCCAAGTATTTTTGTCCCCAAGAAGTTAAAAACACACACACACAAAGCCCATGTTTACTCTGTGTATCTTCCACCATGGGTGTAACCAGACTAGCAACGAGAAACATGATTCATGAGTAATATCTTGGCGGAGAATTCTTAGTATCTCTAGATATATCTGACACATAAGGGAAATGCCATATACACCTAACTATATTTTCTTTTCCTTTAAGTTTCCTGTTCTCTTTAATTGAAGTTCTCACACCATGCACTCAACAACATAACCCCAAATATGGAATAATATTCAGAATATTAAGGAAATAATTTCCTGGCAGGATTCACCAAAGAAAAATACAAATTAGAAGAATATTATTAATAATTACATATATTATATTATGTAATTTAACATGTTCTGAGCAATTTTTCTCATTAGAGAAAATATGAGATAATAATCCTAGAAAAAATTTCTTCCAACATCAATAGAAACTATTCATCTTATTCTTTTGTGAATAAAATATTTTTTTTATAAGATGAACACTTTGATTTAAAAGACAAACTCAGGGGCGCCTGGGTGGCTCAGTCAGTTAAGCATCTGCCTTCAGCTCAGGTTACTATCTCAGGGTCCTGGGATGGAGCCCCGCATTGGGCTCCCTGCTCCACGGGAAGCCTGCTTCTCCCTCTCCCACTCCCCCTGCTTGTGTTCCCTCTCTCGCTGTCTCTCTCTCTGTCAAGTAAATAAATAAAGTCTTAAAAAAAAAGACAAACTCAATTCCACATAGGAGTGAAATCAGATGGTATTTGTCTTTCTCTGACTGAATTATTATATTGTACACCTAAAACTATTATTAGACTGTATGTTAACTAACTGGAACTTACATTAAAACTTAAAAAGTAAAAATAAAAAAAGAGAAACTCAAAGTTTCATAAAATATTTTCCCTGCATATTCAGTATAAATGTAAATGTAAACTAGTTCTGCCCTGCCTTGTCTAGGGTTTTTACCTTGTTTCTAGGCTAAGCTAAGTGGTGTGGTGGAACCAGCTCATTCCAGCTTATCAGAGCCAATGGCCAAATTTTCAGAAATGCAGAAAGCCAGTTGTCAAGCCATTAATAGCTTGAAACCAGCCAGCCATGATGAGAGTATTTATACCAAAGAAATCAACAAATGCTAAGAATCAGGGTTTCTTGGGGTTTTTCCCTAGAGTGCCAGTTGTTAAACATTTACCAGCCACACCTCTGTGCCTGGGCCTCACTAGTACTTCAGAAGCTTATATTTTATTTACTTCATTATGTCTCTTCTTTTTCTCTTCAAGTCTGATTATATGCTTTCAATTATTTTGTCCCAAAGCCTAGCCTTGAAAATATTTTGACTTAACTTCGAAAAATTAGGATATTATGACTAAAGATCTAAATTAAAAATATTCTTTCACCAAAACATTCTCACAGGAAATGTTTCTCTGAATCCTTATCTGATTGGCCTGATTGAGCATTCTCTGAGACTTTAAGGACAAAGTCTCTACTCTTTGTGAGGTTGCTGATACGAATATTGTGCTTGAAGTTTATATATGTGTTCTCACAAAATATAAATATATTTAGTATCAATACTAAAACTTCTATTGTTTTCTAAGAAAATAATAGATTTTACAGTGTTGAATATTTAGAGACCCTCTGCATTAAGTATGAAGCAATATTATGCAAAAAAAAAAAAAAAAGAGGATAAAAATCTCTTAGTCTGCTTTTACTTAAGAAACACAGCAAAGAGGTTGTAACTTCTGTAAAGGCAATGAGAACTGAATTAGGGCATTTAAATGTCCTCAGTATGGGATGTAAAATTTCTGGCAGACTCATAAAAATGGTACATCACAGATGAACAAGCAATAGGATGGTAGTAAAAGGGTTCTGGAGTCAGGAAAACACAGGTTTTAAGCTCTGTCCCTCCACTCACTACCTGTGTGACCTCAGGAAAGTTAGTCAGACTACCATAAGCCACATACTATTGGTACTGGCTTTATAGTGCTGTTAAGTAAGTAAAGTCAGGGGGGTGCCTGGGTGGCTTAGTCGGTTACGCTGCTGCCTTCAACTCAAGTCATGATCTCGGGGTCCTGGGATTGAACCCCATATCTGGCTACCTGCTCAGCGGGGAGCCTGCTCCTCCCCCTGCTTGTTCTCTCTCTCAAATAAATAAATAAAGTCTTAAAAAAAAAATTAAACAAAGTAATGTCACAATACATGTGATATGCCTATCACCTAAACAGATAATCAATGTCTAGTTATTACATAATTAGAATTAGTTATAGCTAAACCAAGTCAGTAACTCTGAATTAGAAAAAAATGATTTTTAACAAACAAAGTCTTACATCTGTTTCAAAGTCTTACAACTGTTTCAAAGACTATCTGTTTCAAAGTCTTACAACTAATGGGGTACCTGGCTGACTTGGTTGGTAGAGTGTGCAACTCTTGATCGTAGGGCTGTGAGTTCAAGCCTCATGTTGGGTATAGAGATTACTTTTAGAAAAAGATAAAAATCTTATAAAAACAAAACAAAAACCAAACAAATTCTTACGACTAGTATATGAGAAATATGCTGGGAGTTAGGGCTCAACATCCATTCTACCCTGCTTCTATAATGTACCTTCATATATTACAGAGGCTATAAAGCAAACAGCAGGGTTTCTATACTCTTATGTGAATAGGTGCTTGCTGCAACTGAGGTTCAGCCAAACTTACTTGCCCAAATTCTGAAAGGCAGAAGTAAAGCAGAGACCACACTGCTGACATTTACATTTTTAGCTGCAGTGTTAGCAGAGATCTCAGTAGCCAGTAGGGAAGCAGGGTATGACACATCCTATTTGGCTGGCCCCTCCCACTGGCTGTAAAGCAAGCAGCAGGAGAGGTCATTTCCTCAAATGGCACTGACAGTGAGTGTTTTAGAGCAAAGCTGGCAAACTTATGTCTGCTAAGAGCCAGATAATCAATATTTTACCATGTCGTTTCTGTTGTAACTATTTAACACTGCCACTGTGGTGTGAAAGCAACCATAAATGATAGGTAAATGAGTAAGTACTGCTGCGCTCTAACAAAACTTTATGTATGAACAATGAAATTTGAATTTCATATAATATTTAGGTGCCACAAAACACTTTTTTTTCCCCCATCCATTTAAAAATGCAAAAACCAGGGTGCCTGGGTGGCTCAGTTTTTAAGCGTCTGCCTTTGGCTCTGGTCCTAATCCCAGGGTCCTGGAATTGAGCCCTGCATCAGGCTTCCTGCTCAGCATAGGGCTTCCTGCTCAGTGGGGAGCCTGCTTCTTCCTCTCCCTCTGCTGCTTCCCGCTTGTGTGCTAGCTCTCTCTATTAAATAAATAAAATCTTAAAAAAAAATGCAAAAACCATTATTAACAGAGGGACATATATAAACATTATATAAACATATATAAAGTTTAGGTTAGACGTTGCCTACAGATGATAGTCTGCTAATCCCTCCAACAGTATTCTGATCTACAGAGAAAGAAGCAGATCCCTCAACAGCCCAGCTCTGTAGTATAGCACTGGGAAAGGTTTGTAAAAGGTCAAGACCCATGAGCCTAAAATCTGTTTGTTCAGCCCTTCCTTCTCTCTGTAAGCCATGAAAAACCTGCAATAAGTATCTTCCTACTGCAACTGCCCAGAATGGATTCTGGTCTTCACAACTAAATCCCTGACTGATTTATAGTGTTACTACATACACATTCTTAAATATCCAGTGTTCCAATGGTCAATTATTTCATAAATGTCACTTTTATAATTATTTTACATGAATCAGGGTAAAAATAAAGACAAATTATTGCTATTTGCTGGTACAAGGGTACAAGAATTAATTCTATGTTGCCCACTAGGACATGTGTGTATTCATTTATTTGCTTAATAATCTATGCAACAAGTATTTATTAAGCAACCACTATGTGCCAGGCACTGTTCTTGGTGCAAGAACACAGAAGGGGAATAGAAAAGCCTACTAACTACGTGTCCTTTTAGAGCTTAGATGCTAGTAGTTAGAGAGATCAAAAATCAACATACACACCTGGTAGGGAGATGGCTATGAAGAAAAATAAAGTAAGCTTTGAAAATAGAATGTTCCCAGGGTTGCTGTCTGAGTCTGCATGGTCAAGGAATGCTCTTCTAAAGAGTGAGCACAAGAAGAGAAACCCGAATGAGGGAGGGACCCATAAGCATTTCTAAGGGAAGAATCTTCCAGGCTGAGGGACAAGCTAACTCAAAGGCTCAAGGTAAGAACGTGCTTAGCATGGCTGAAGAACTGTAATGAAGCCAGCATGGCTGAGGCACAGAGAGACAAGGAAAATGCTAAGCTGTCAATTGTCTGCACTGTGATTCAGGATTTATTTCTCATCAGCTGCTTTACATCAGCTGATGCCAAGGTGACAGCTTGGTAAACTAACTGCTTCACTCTGCGGCTGCTTCCCCACTGTTTTCTGCATAAAAAGTCTATCTGTGTCTTCTCCTGCAGCCTCTCCTCCTCGTGTGTCACTCTGTAGTCCCCAGGCCACCTGCTTTGGGGGAGCTCTATGCTGTGTTTAAGATGTTTTCACAGTTCCTCAATTTATTCTAAAGTCCACAGTGTCTGGCAGATCTTCTTGCACTCTGGGGCTTGGGACAGTACTTTCCTCATTTCGCTAAAGTTAAAAGATTTCCTCTCTATTCTTTACTCTTAGTTTGTTCAGTTAGCCTAAGGAAGAAGAGAACACAAATGCTTTTACCCAGTTATCTCTAAATGGAAATCCTTTATTTCAGACATAAATTAAGATAGGTATGTCTATAGATGAGTAAACTTAAGTTTCTCAATTCCTGCATTTTTTTTTCAATTCCTACATTTTTGATTTCAATCAACAGACTTTCCTATTTGAAAATCTAATCATTCAGGTCTATATAGATAATAGACCACTGAGATCTAGAAACAGATAATTCTTGCTTAAAAAATTAGCACAGAATCAATGTGCTAATTAAATGTATATGAAACTATTTAAAGTAAACATAAACTGGAAACTACAGTAAATTTCTACCATGACACTTATATTCAAGCTAAGAAATGATAAAGGCAACTAGGTATCAATATCCAAATGAATATCCAGTGTGAAGAGAATAAAAGGTCAAAACAACAGAATATATGTTAAGTAAGTATAGCATTATTACCTTCAAGAACATGAGCTGTTCTCTGATTATGTTAATAAAAGCTTATTTTGGTTTCTGATTTAAATAATAGTCAGAATGTCTTGTACTTATCATATAAATGATTTGGATAAAAAGCATTCTTCCAAATCATCTAAAGGTACTTAAAAAAATGTCAGTTCTTTTAAATAGGTAAACATCTTCCTCAATCTCAGTTATATAATCTAGTAAGTCCTTTCTTCATAAATGCAGTTTAGCTTTTACTAAATTATCAAAAACACTGAATTAGTGAGTTCAAGTAATTATAAAGCAAGTGTGCAAAAATGCTGTATGTTTTAATTTTTATCTTCTTGTTCATTTACTAATACTTCCTACAGCCAAGTATGCCGCTCGGTCCTTACCCTCTAGGGACACACAGTTAAGCCAAAAGATATTACAGAAGTGATAAGTGCTAAAATAAACAATAAAGATATAAACAAGAACTATCAATATAGAAGGTGACATCTGAACTAAATAAATCTTGGAAACTGAACAGTTCCTTCAGCTGACAATGGGCCAGACCTTATTTCTAGAGAAGAGACAAGATGTACACAGAAGAGAAGGCACAGACAAGCTGCTGTGTCCTAGTGGCATTGGCACAGCTGGAGCACAGGGTAAATGTGGGGGAAAACTGGAGGCGAGGCTTGCCCAGAATAGGTGGACATGGGCAGATCATAAAAAGCCTTACCACCAGGATAGCAATAAACTCCTAGTGAGCAGGAGAGTAATAAATGCTGAGAAAATATTTCTAAACATCACTTAAAGTGTGGAATGGAAACTTTAATGACCCTTCAGTGAAAAAAGCAGTGCCTATGGAGGTAGGGGTGAGGAACAACCGTGTTGGAAAGCACAAGAAATGTCACCAACACAGTACAAATGATCCAGGAATGTGATGTCTTTCAAGATCACAGAAAATGGATGAAGGTGACCCAGATTTCCAGCCTGAGTGATGAATGGGAGTCCCATTAACTAAGTTAGGAAGTACAGTAAAAGGAATAAGGATTAGTGGAAAAGATAGAAAGAGAAAAATTTGGCCATGGTGAAACAAAAGGGCCAGAAGAAAATGTTAAAGCAAAGTGCAAACCCAGGATTTGGATTCAGAAGAGGAAAAAGCAGATGTATATACCTAAATAACACATCCAAAACAAGAAGTAATATACCAAGTAATAAGCAGATATCTTCAATTTCAATGACAATGAGAGTATTGTCTACTTTCTAAGTAGTAAAAACTATAAGCATAGCTGCACATTTTTTAAATTTTTTTAACAGATTTTATTTATTTGTCAGAGAGAAGAGAGAGCACAAGCAGGGGCTGTGGTAGTAGGCAGAGGGAGAAACAGGCCGCTGGCTGAGGAAGGAGCCCAATGAGGACTGATCCCAGGACTCTGGGATCATGACCTGAGCTAAAGGCAGATGTTCAACCGACTGAGCCACCCGGGTGTCTCTCCAAAGCTTTTTTTTAAAAAGCATGTTTGGCCATTGAAAAAGATTTTTTGAAGTTTAAAGTATACACGGCATTAAAAAAAAAAAGATACTAAAAAGAATATACAATAAAGGTAAATATGAAACCACTGGGCCCCAGGTGGCTTCCCCAAAATCAATCATCATTATTAATTTCTTGAATGTCTTTGCAAAGATATGCAATATATGTATAAGCATACAGACGTATATATTCTATGTATGCTCCTTTACGTAGCCAATGAAAAATAAATAATTCCCAAGAAGATATATTTTGTATTTCCTTTTTTTAAGATTCTGTTTATTTATTTGAGAGAGAGAGAGCACACAAGATGGGGGAGGGGCAGAGGGAGAAGCAGACTCCCCACTGACCAGGGATCCCAATGTGGGGCTCAATCCTAGGACCCTGGGATCATGACCTGAGCTGAAGGCAGTTGCTTAACCAACTTAGCCACTGAGCACTATATTTTGTATTTCCTAAATATGATACTATATTAGTCAAATTTATAATGACAGGACCAAAAATCTAATCAATTAAAAATGGTGTTTCTACTCATGAGCAATCTATAATTTTACTTTCCCGATAAATTTAATAGTAATAAAGATTAAAAACAGAACCACACTAATTTCTCTCCCATACACTGACCTTTAGGGAATTCCTTAGATAACAGGTTCTGAAAGTGTAACAATGAGGCCCATTCCCCTGATGATATTTTACTCAAGACTTGAAATCTGGGCTCCAACTAGAAAGAGGGGAAGGGGGAAGGATTACGAATTAGTCTCTAATTCGGAATATTTTACTCAACATGGCTAACCCAGGTCTCACACATGAGGGAATTTCAACCCTGCTTGGATGCTGGAATGAACTAAAGACCTTTAAAAAAAAGATTTTAATGCCCAGAACACACCCCCATTTAACCCGAAATCTCTGGGGCTGGACCCCAGGTGTTTTTCTCACAGGTTCCCTAGTTGATTCTAAAATGCACCCAGGACTGAGAACCACCAACCATAGAAATTAAAATGAGATTTTATGGAAGTTGCCCTCAACCTTTTTATCTTGTTACTACATAATGTTCAAGCATGGGAAATGTACTTTAAAAATTCTTAGGGGCAGGAGCGCCTGGATGGCTGTCAGTTGAGCATATGCCTTCAGCTCAGGTCAGGATCCTGGGGTCCTGGGATATAGCCCCACACTGGGATCCCTGTTCAGTGGGAAGCCTGCTTCTCCCTCTCCTTCGGCCCTGCCCCCCACCGCACCCTTCGTGTTCGCTTGCTCACTCCTTTGTGTTCTCTCTCTCAAATTAATAAATAAAATCTTTAAAAAAAATTAAAAAACAAAAATAAAATAAAATTCTCAGGAACAAAGGTGACACGGGAGACCTCACAGTACAGCACTACACAGTCTTCACCTGACGTCCTCTGGACAAGCCTGTTCTAGATACCACATTATGGAAAAACAGGATCAAATGCTGAAAATCTCCCTGAATTACAAAAAGGTTACGTACTTAGAGACAACCAAACTCGTGTTTAAATTTAATAACTGCAGAGCCAGATACAATGACCACTACTTGGCTGCAAAGAGATCAGAAGTGAAGTGAACAAATCAAACTCCCAAGAAGTGGCATACCCAAGAACCTCTTTTATAGGCACTCTAACCTGGGTGACATGGAAGAGCTTAGGCCTGTGCTGTCCAACACAACAGCCATTAGCCATATCAAAACTTAAAATCAAATTAATTTAGTTAAATAAAAAATAGAGTTTCTCAGCTGTACCAGCCACATCTGAAGTACCCAACACCCACAAGCAGCTAGTGAACAGCATATGAAGAACCAAATGTCACAGAAGGATACATTAGACAGTGCTGGCTTGGGAATAAGGAACCTCTGAAACTGCGTATTATATTTGTGACTATACATATATTCTAGGAAGATGGTCTATGATTTTTATTTGATTCTCAAAGAAGACCATCTATGATTCAGTTGCCAGTACCTGAGAGCACAGAAGGTAGGAAAGAGCTCGTTTTCCGAAGAGTTACCTCTTATAAAAAGCATATATTAACAGGAGCACTTCCCACTCACAGACATAACCTTTCAACCATCACATTAAGACAAGTGGGACTACGATTAGTACAAAATGTTCCACTTCCACTTCCATGATGTTGTCATGATCCTGGGGCTTCACTGCTTTTTCAGAAGAGCAAAACAAACTGTAAACCACAACCAAAAAGATGTACCTCTCCAAGCTAGTGGTATAGTCAAGATTCTTTGCCTCCCTTTCACCCCAAATCCCTGCTTTTGTAGCCATGGGAACCACAACAAAATATTACTTATGGAAAGCTAATTCTGCATCCCACAGACAAAACAAACAGAAACAACAGCCTTCCAACAGCAACTGTAGGATCCTGTGCCTCAGACTAACTCCAAGGACATGGATATAAACCTAAGATTTAATGCCAATATGTCATCAGGAACTTACACAAAATACAAAGTCAAGGGTCTCCTCGGTGAGCTTCCATTATGGATAACCAGTCTGGGTCTGGTATTGAAAGAATGAACACTTCTAAACAGACTGCATGTCATGATGTGATGGCTGCTTATTCAGTTATACTCAATTTCAAGAATAAAATCAACTGTTTGATTGATTTAAAAACCTATCAGCTCTCACTGTGATTCACTATTCATAATCCATCCCTGAAAGACACAACATCCCTGAATATCTTAGTATCTTAAATAAGTCAAAGAAAAAATGACTGAAAGAAGGATATGCCCTTTATCTGGGAAGGAAAGATCCATCTAAACTGAAAGACCTCACATGAAAATGAATAAAAATAGAAAGAAAACAGATCCTTAATATAAGACAAGACCAAAGCCTATCTTAACAAAAATTATAGGCCTGATGTGGGAACTATAAGGTCTGAGTTTATCAACATTCCATAGTCAAATATTATTAAACTGAGTATTTAAAATTCAATAGACTGGCAGTTTCTTATCAAGTGAAACCTGTATTTATCATGTGCCTGGCAATCCATTACTAGATATTTAGCACAGAAAAGGGGTTGGCAAATTATGGCCACATGCCATATCTGGCCCATCTCCTGTTTGACAAATGAAGTCTTCATGGAACACAACTACATCCATTCATTTATGTATTGTGTATGACTGCTTTCATGTTACAAGAGCTATAATAGAGATCCTGTGGCCTAAAATACAGAATATCTAGTCCTTTACTGATCCCTGCACTTGAAAAATAACTTATGATCACACAAACTCTCAACACAAGTGTATAGCAGCTCAATTCATTACTGCCCAAAAATGCAAACAACCCAAATTTGTTGTCCTTCAACAAATTAATGGATATGCAAACTGTGGCAAAGGCATACAACTCAACAATAAAAATGAATTAATTATCGATGCATACAATAACTTGAATGATTCTCAAAGGCATTATTCTGCATGAAAGAAACCAGTCTCAAAAGGTTACATGCTGTATGATTCCATTTACATGACATTCTTGAAAAGAGAAAACTAAATTGATGAAGACAGATTAGTGGTCGCCAGGGGTTAAAGAGATGGGCAAGACAAGGAACAGATAGGACAAGGAAGTTTCTGGGGTTATGTTCATATAGTGGCAGTGACTACATTAACCTGTATATTTATCAGAGTTCACAGAACTATATACCAACCAAATAAAAATTTTATTTCATAAAAGTTTTTAAAAAATAAATTGTGGATAATAATTTAAAGAAAAACAATATATTAACAAGAAAACAGAATTTCTAAAAATTCAGGGCAAAGAATGAGAGTTTGCCAAGGAAGATCAGATGAGAAAGAGCGGTCTGGGTAACTATATTATCGGGTTTTATTCCTGGTTTTACCATTGATTCATTCTGAGGCATTAAATCAACAACCCATTTCAGTATTTCTCTATGATTTTTGTGCATGCAGTTTGACGGGTGATATCTGAGGATGAATATAAAACACTCCACACAATATTTCCCCCATCAAATATGACATACTACTAGAAGAAATACTAAAATTCAACTTATCTCAGAATACTTCCATTCCGCCTCCCAGATTAGTCATAAACATAAAGGTGTAGTTTATATCATAGTTCTCAGAACTTTTTACACACTCACATTTTCTCACTCTGCTTTCAAAGCTCTTTTACAACCCCAGCTGCCTAGAAAATCTGGCATCTCATTCCATACATACAGCAAAAGGCTCTACCACATATGTTTTCGTTCTGTATATGGTCTGCAATTTTCTTTCTGGCAACCAGACCTGCAGATTGCCCAGGAACAGTCTGGAAACTGCTACCAAGAATTAATCAAAAGGTAAATCTTGTAAATAAAAAATAATTTTTAGGGAAGACAAGGAGTATGGTTTAGTCCTTTTATAGGATCAACGATAAAAGCAACTTATAAATTACGTATTTTATAAATGTAATAAAATAGATTTCAAAAAAGAAATCAAACAATAAAAACTGGAAGATGAAGATTTCTGTACCAGTAAAAACATTCAAATTGCTTTCATTGTGTAGAGTTAACAGACCATATCTCAAGTTAAAATCAAGACTGAGAACTCGGGCACCTGGGTGGCTCAGTGGGTTAAAGCCTCTGCTTTCAGCTCAGGTCATGATCTCAGCGTCCTGGGATCGAGGCCCGCATCCGGCTCTCTGCTCAGCAGGGAGCCTGCTTCCTCCTCTCCTTGTCTCTCTGCCTGCCTCTCTGCCTACTTGTGATCTCTCTCTCTCTGTGTCAAATAAATAAATAAAATCTTTAAAAAAAAATAAAAAGAAAAAGTAATTACATGAGTGAGAGATTTCAGGATCTCTGTGTGTTAAAAAAAAAAAGCTCTTATATGCTATAAAAAAAAAAAAGACTGAGAACTCAAGAGTGACCACTAATCTATAAATCATTTATATCGACATCAAAGAGAAGAAAAAAAATTTTTTTTGAGAAGAAAAAAATTTTAAGGGCAAAATAAATTTTTCATCATGACAGCACATCCAAAAGTCTTTCGCTTTTTGTGGTGACTTTAAAATGTCAACAAATTCTCAGACACTCCTACCTTCAAAAGGAGGAGTCTATCTCCCTCCTGAAAAAGAACTCTCTTCTAACAAATACAATGTTGGGAGTAACACTATATAATTTCTAGAACTAGGTCATTAAAAGAGTTCAAATACTAGTTCTACCATTTACAATAATTCCTCTTCCAGGTCTGTTGTCAGAATTAGAGATGACAAACGTAAAGCCTTTTACTTGGTGCCAGAACACTAGAAGCTTAAAAAATAGCTTCTATACAACCATTTATCTCATGGAAGATGTGTATTAACAATATTTAAAGACAAAAAAAGAGAGATGCCTGGGTCGTGCAGTTGGTTGAGCAGCCAACTCTTAATCTTGGCTCAAGTCTGATCTCAAGGTCATAAGATCAAGCCCTGCTTCAGGCTCCACACTCAGCACAAAGTCAGCTTGTGTTTCTATCGCCCTCTGCCCCTCCCCTGCATGCACACACTAATAAAAAAAAATCTTTAAAAATAAAATAAATATGGGGCACCTGGGTGCTTCAGTCAGCTAAGTTTCTGCCTTCAGCTCAGGTCATGATTCCAGCATCCTGGGATGAAGCCCTGAGTCGGGGCTCCCAGCTCATTAGTGAGTCCGCTTCTCCTTCTCCCTCTGCCATTCCCCCTCCTTGTGCTCTCTCTGTCAAATAAATAAATAAAATCTTTAACTTTTTTTAGATTTTATTTATTTATGAGAAAAAGAGAGAGAGAGAGCACACAAGCAGGGGGGAGCAGCAGGCACAGGGAGAAGCGGGCTGCCTGCTGAGCAAAGAGCCCAATGTGGGATTTGATCCCAGGAGCCTGGGATCATGACCTGAACCCAGGGCAGACACTTAACTGACTGAGCCATCCAGGAGTCCCATAAATAAAATCTTTAAAAAATAATAATAAAATAGAGATGAAAAAAGTTCATTATATGTTGTTAAATGAATGAAAGTCACAAACAAGTGAAGTTAAACCAAATCACAAGGAGTATAAAGACTTTTAGACAGGGCGTCTGGGTGGCTCAGTGGGTTAAAGCCTCTGCCTTCAGCTCAGGTCATGATCTCAGGGTCCTGGGATCAAGTCCCGCATCAGGCTCTCTGCTCAGCAGGGAGCCTGCTTCCTCTCTCTCTGCCTGCCTCTCTGCCCTTGTAATCTCTGTCAAATAAATAAATAAATAATCTTAAAAAAAAAAAGACTTTTAGACAAAATTCTTGCTTTCAATTAGGCTGAATCACACGAAATGCCATTTTTATTAGGTCAGAAGGGGTAGGTCAGCAATTTCATATGGTTAAACCTAATAGTTATAAAAGAAAATACAGGTGACCATAGAATTATTATTGAAGAGGCTTTTTTAACTTATAAGCTAAAATGAGTTTATATTTCATAAGTTATAAGAAAAACTGAAGCCAAGATTGCTATAAAATGATAGTTTTTTCTATAGCTATTTTGATAGGTCAGTTATTAACCCAGCCTCATCTGAGATCAAATGAAAGTTAAATGTGTTTGTATATAGTTACAGCATTCTCTATCAGAAAGATCAAAGGCACTGAAAGTGAGGGAAGTGATGCAGAACAAAGCCTTAAGAACAATTCATAGATTTCAGTTTCTAGTGGAATATAAAACAGTATGTTTTTCAGTGTGCCACAGACCACTTTTTGCAATTCAGACAAAAGATGGGTCTTATAAAAGTCAGAACAATGACTAGAAAATTAGCACCTTGAGAAAAACACAAATTCCCATTCAAGAGCCAGATGCTAGATAGTTGCCATGAAGTAAACACAGGGAAAAGAATATTTTAAATATGTTCATGGTATGGAGGAGAAAACACTATGTATTATAAGCTGCTTTTATATTTACTATTTTAAATGGGAAATTATTCTGACATATTCAATAGTAATGGAAATATTTCTAAATATATATTTTATGCTTGAAAACATATTTTTACTTATTTATGGCACTTAAGTTCTAGGTATTCATTTAACCCTCAAAACAACCCTATAAGTACTACTATTACCTACATTTTATAGATAGAAAATTGAGGCATAGAGAGATTAAGTATCCCACTGTCACAAGACTAGTAAGTAGTAAATCCTCTAATCAGGCTATTTGGCTTCACAGTTGGTGTTCTTAATTTCACTATGGCACCTCTCATATTCAACTAACTTCATTATGTTACCTCTTAGATTAAACTTTACTGGCAGGGATCCAAATACAGTCAACTTCCTGGTACCAACCCCGACAATCAAGGAAGAGGACTAAATTAAACTATTATTCTCAGGGGGCCTGGGTGGCTCAGTAGGTTGGGTTTCCGACTCTTGATTTCAACTCAGGTCATGATCTCAGGGTGGTAAGAATGAGCCCCGCTTTGGGCTGCACACTGAGCATGGAGACTGCTTAGGATTCCCTCTCCCCTTCTCCCTTTACCCATCCCCACTCATGCTGTGTCTTTGTTTCTCTAAAATAAAAATAAAATTTAAACAAAGTAAACTTATTCTCAGACACAGTATTAAAAACCTCTTACTGGGGCTCTTAGGTGGCTCAGTCGGTTAAGGGTCAGACTACTGATTTCAGCTCAGGTCATGATCTCAGGGTGGTGAGATCAAGCCACGTATCTGGGTCTGTGCTGAGCATGGAGCCTGCTTAAGATTCTCTCTTGGGTGCCTAGGTGGCTCAGTTGGTTAAGCGTCTGCCTTCAGTTCAGGTCATGATCCCAGGGTCCTGGGATCGAGCCCTGCGTTGGGCTCCCTGCTCAGCGGGAGACTACTTCTCCCTCTCCAACCTGCCTCTCCCCCGACTTGTGCTCTCTCACTCTCTGTCAAATAAATAAATAAAATCTTAAAAAAAAAAAAAAGATTCTCTCTCTCCCTCTCTCTCTCAAAAAAAAAACTCTTATTAATCTGTTAACAGTTTTCCACTATCTGTATTTATCTTACATTATCAAACAAATCACAAACAAATCATTTGTTGAAAAACTGAAAAATCACTTGCAGACTTAAACCGAAGAGCAATCATTCCCAGAGAAAAAGACAAACATCCACTGGTTCATGAAGGAGGTATGATGACCTTGCACAAGACACATACAGATGGAATGGAAAAGCAACTGTGGGAATGAAAAGAAACTTTTAAAATACAGAATATATGGGCAAACCCTCAAAGATGATCCAGAAGTATTCTGGGGACTAATGTTTCAGAAGTGACTTGATCATTATAATGTTCTACTATGGGTTAGCAAACTTAGCTTATTGGCAAAATTCCCAGCCCCCAGACTGTTTTTGTAAATAAACTTACTGGAACATAGCCATGTTCATTTGCATTGTCTAAGGCTGCTTTTGTGCTACAACAGCAGAGCTGAATAGGGGCCACACAGCCGAATATATTTACTATGTAGCTTTTATAGAAAGTTTACTGAGCTCTGTCACATTCACCAACACTGAGCACAAAATAAAGGCAAAAACATAATATGATCTCTAAAAAAATTGATTATTTGACATGAGCATAAATTAATATCAAATTTATATATCCTACGGCTAGAGACTTAAAAGTTGAAAGGCTACCAAATTTCATCAAAGCTACGATAACCACCACCTATGACTTACTCTTTTATGTACCAAGAAAAAAACAATGCCAATTAAAAAGTGAAATAGTAATTTCCTAAAATATCTACTTCAAGATGATTCCAGTGTCAAAATACTGCACATGAGGAAAAAAATGTGTATCTTAGAATTCACGAGATCTATCACTCTATAGTGATATAAATTCGTACATAAATAGTAATAGGGCTATGACACATCTACTAGACAAGGTTTTCCACTTGATCGCAGGGTTCTAGAAGGGACAAGGAGTTTCTTTACACCACTTTGCCAATACCTATCGGAATCAAGAAATATTAATAGAAAAAAAAAGAAATATTAATAGAGGGGCGCCTGAGTGGCTCAGTTGGTTGGGCAGCTGCCTTGGGCTCAGGTCATGATCCCCGAGTCCTGGGATTGAGTCCCACATCGGGCTCCTTGCCTGCTTCTCCCTCTGCATCCACCTGCCACTCTGCCTGCTGTGTTCTCTCTGACAAATAAATAAATAAAATCTTTAAAAAAGAAAAAAAAAGAAATATTAATAGAGAACAAAGGACTAAGGTTTTACAAGCTGTCCCACATGCAAGGCACTAGGTAAGATGATCCACTGTAAGCCCCACTGCACAATGCATATCCTTCTTTCAAAACACTGGTACCTGTACTGAGTACATTTAGGTGACAGACTACTGAAATAATACATTCCCTTTGATATTAGACACATGATCCTGTACTTCAAAGTAAAAGAATACCCCTCGAGTATAATCCACAGAAGGACACACATGAAAAGAGTCTGAGTCGCTGATTTTATTTGAAGGAAGGGAGGGGGAAAAAGTGGGAGGGAAGGGAAGAATGAATTAGAAACAGACTTCATAGATTCAAATTTAGCATTTTATCTTTGCCTTCGAAGTATTGGATTACCCAAGGTTATGTCTGGCAATGAACAATTTAATATGCAAATGAGAACTCCATATTAATAATTACAAAGCTTTAACACATAGGAGTAGAAATTACTTCTATAATATTGTTGTAATTCATTTTCCCACTCATGAGACTTCAAAAATATTTCAAAACAAACCTTTTTCTTTAATCTTTCATTAAGAAATAACCTTATTTATTTATTTATTTATTTATTTATTTATTTTCGAGAGTGCGTGTAAGCAGGGGTGGGGGAGAGTTAGAGAGAGAGAGAGAAAGAGATAGGGGAGCAGACTCCCTGCTCTGAGCGCAGAGCCCAACACAGGGCTCAGCGCTACAACCAGAGATCATGACCTGAGCTGAAATCTAGAGCTGGATGCTTAACTGACTGAGCCACCCAGGCGCCCCAGAAATGACTTTCTGTGAAGACAGGAGAGTTATGACAATCTGAGAAAATCAGGACAAAAAGGCTATGAACATTCAGCAAATAACAGTTATCAGATATTTCAGAAACTATGCCACACACACATATTTATATGTTATATCTTTACCTCTCCATTTCTATTGGCCTAACATTGTATAAGAATAAATACACCACCTGTTTCAAACCCTTTTCCTGTTGAGGTACACATATAAAGAAAGTAAGAGCAAAGGAAAAAGGAAATAAAAGAATATTGAGTGTTTAGAATGTACCAGACACTATTCCAGACACTTTAAATTCCTTTAATCTTCAAAACAACTCTGATGTTACTCCCTTTAGCAGATAAGGAAACTGAGGCTCAGAGAAGTAAAATTCCAAAGTCACACAGCTGGTAAAAGTGCCTTATTCATCCAACAGGTGGAAGGACGGAGATTTAAATTTCTCATTTAACCACACTGCTGCCAAATTGAAAAAAAACAAAACAAAACGTGTCTTTAACATAGAAATAAACTAAACTTCCTGTGCTGCAGTTTTTTCTTTTGTGATTTTATTTAAAAAGAAAGCAACAATGTTGCCCATGTATGCAAATCCTAAAAGTTGGAGTTCCTAGGGTATCCCTCCCTAGAAAAGATCTCCTCTATTCCACAACTTTAAATACCATCTGCGTATCTCCTCTTAAAACTCTGAGCTCCAGGACTGCCTGTCTGCCGTCTGACAGGTCCACTGGATGACTGGCAAATACAACAAAATCAACAGTCAAAATAAACTCTTGATTTCCCTTCTCACTGACCTCCAATCTCAATTAAGGACATTACATTCACTGGTCTGCTCAAGCCAAAAACCTGGGTATTATCTTTATATTCCTTCTTCCTCAGACTTCATGTTAGGTCCCACTGGTTCTACCTACAAACTAGATCTCAGATCCATCCTCTCTCCCACTGCTCTAGATCAAACTGCCGTCATGGTTCACCCGGACTACTATAATACCTTCTTACTACCTTCCCACTTTGTTTGGCTACTTTCTCTTTTGCAGCCGAAGAGCCTTTTTGCTTTGGCTACCACAAACTATAATATAGAACTTCTGAATCCTTTAATGGTTTTCATCATAGCCTCTTAAACTCTAGATAACACAATCTCTTTCTACCTCTCAAATTCCACTCCCCTCTTCCCCTGGACATCTCCAGGCATTCTTTCAACTCCTCATACACCAACTGTTCACACTGCAGGGCATTCCCTCTTCCTATAAGCTCCTGGCAGGGAGAACTCCTTTACTTCTCAGCTTCAAGGTCATCTCTCCTGACAACCCTTTTCTCACAATGTGGAAGTAACTCTGTCTTCCCATAACTCTTTATCACTTCACCTTTTTCATTTCTTCCATAGATAGTACTGATTGCAGTTGGTAAATATCTATTTATGTTTATTATCTGCTCTCTACCAGATCATGATCTCTAGGTGAACAAGAATATGTCTGTTCTGGGCGCCTGGGTGGCTCAGTGGGTTAATGCCTCTGCTTTCGGCTCAGGTCATGATCTCAGGGTCCTGGGATCGGGGCCCGCATCGGGCTCCCTGCTCAGCAGGGAGCCTGCTTCCCCCTCTCTCTCTCTGCCTGCCTCTCTGCCTCCTTGTGATCTCTCTCCCTCTGTGAAATAAATAAAATCTTAAAAAAAAAAAAAGAATATGTCTGTTCTGTTAACTGATATACACCCAGCACCTACTAAAATGCCTGGCCTATGTTAGCAACTCCAAGTTTTCTTGAATGAGCAAGTTATCTGTATTAGGCAAAAAAGACTTTAATTTTTATATAACTAAATTTTGTTTTAAGCTACAAGTTTAAAAAGCTGTCATTTTCTCTCTTAAAAGTATATAAATATAGTTCACAGATAAATGGGTCTGATTTTTTGAAGACCTGCAATAAGCCTTAAAACGGTGAATCCTGTGTCACATTCATTTTACAGGCAATACAGAACTAAGGGACAATGTCCTCATTTTATTTCTAGAATCTAAGTGAAAGAGCAACAATAAAATTATGAATATTTAGATAATTAGCTCACTTAACTATATGCAATCTGTTTTGTTAAAAACAAGCAAAATATTTTAATAAAAGCATATTTAAAAATGTATTTCCATTTAAACAAAATTTTTTTAAAGATTTTATTTATTTGTCAGAGAGAGAGAGCACGCACACTTACACAAGCAGGGGGGAGTAGCAGGCAGAGGGAGAGAGCAGGGAGCCCAATGCAGGGCTTGATCCCAAGACCCGGGGATCATAACCTGAACTGAGCTGATGATGAAGCTGAAGGCAGATGCTTAACCGACTGAGCCACCTGGGCATCCCTAAACAAATTTATTTTATAAATAGGGAAAATGACCTATTTTGGTGGGGGTCCAAGGGCCCAATCAGTTCCATTCTGTGGTAGTTATAAAATACATCCACAAATTCTTTGATACTCCTCCCTTCACAGGTAGTTTCCTCTTAATTGTAAGTTAAATTTAGTGATATGTTTCTAAGGAACAGAATGTAGTGGTAATGACTATGTATGACCATATCATAAAAGGCACTGTGGAAAAAAAAAAAAAAGAGGCATTGTAGCTTCCTCCTGCTCTCTTCCTCTCTCGGAGCACTCACTCTAAAAGAAGTGGCCTTCCAAGAATACTCAAGGTGCCCTATGGAGGGGTCTATGTCAATAGAAATGGTTTATACCAAAAGCCAGCAAGAAATAAGCCTTCTGTCAAAAGCCATGTGAGTGAGCCATCCTGGAAGTATCCTCCCTCTGAGGGCCAGTCAAGCTTTAGGGTAGCCCCAGTCAACATCTTGATGGCTACACCTCATGAGAGATTCTTAGCAAGACCCACCCAGCTAAACACTCCTGAGTGCCCGCCCCACAGAAACTTGGAGATAATAAATGCTTGGGTTTTTTTTTTAAGCTCCTAAGTTTTAGGGTGATTTATATCACAGCAATAGGTTACTAATATGCATTCATTCTTTCAATAAATATGGATCTGTGCCTATTATATCCCAGTCACCAGGTCCCAAAGATCAAGACGGAAAATAAGACACTAAAATTAAATAGAGAGGACAGAAATTAAGTAGTCTGGCAATACAGTAAACGTGTTCTAAAAAGGTAAACACAAGGCCTACCAGAATACCTGGCACAAGTATCAGATTTCAAAAGAAGGGAGAAGTAGCAGGAGGAAAGAATGGATATGTATGTGGTGTATATACATACATGTAAGGGTGAGGAAAGCATAAAGCATAAACATGAAGTACGAAGGGACTAGAGATATAAGCACTAGCTGCGTAAAGAAACACGTTATAGGACATACTCTGAGCTTCACCCAAAAGCAATAGGGAGATACTGAGAATTTCAAAAAGCAGAGTCAGAAAATAAAATTTGCAATCTACAAAGAGGACTCCTGCACTATGGAAAAGGGCTCAAATGGAGCTTTCTCTAATCCAGACAGTTATGAGGAAAAGTGCAGGGGCACCTGGGTTAACTGTCTGCCTTTGGTTCAGGTCATGAACCCAGGGTCCTGGGACTGAGTCCCACAGCGAGAAGTCTGCTTCTCCCTCTCCCACTCCCCCTGCGTGTGTTCCTCTCTGTGACTCTCTGTGTCAAACAAATAAATAAATCTTAAAAAAAAAAAAAAAAAGAGGAAAAGTGCAGCCATCAGTGTAGGCAGGACAATGGCCTGAAATGTTGATATCAAGAAGAACAGAAAGTAGTATGTGAAATCAATAAATATTAAAGTTTAAAAACAGGATTTTGTGATTGTATTTGATTAAATGTCATCAATTCTCAAAGCTGAAAAAAAGGGAAAATCACAGTAATATAAAAATATTTAGAATGAAAATCTTAACTGGCATATGTGACATAGCTTTTATATTTAAAAAATCACCAGAACATTATGAAAACTGAAAATGAATTTAAAAATTACCACTGTTCTTAAAAAAAAGGGGGGGACTATAAAGTCAGTATGATGAAAGCACAGTGGTTTTGTATCATTCTAATTCACCTAATCTAAAAGCATAATAGTCATTTATAACTGATAAGCCTTCCTCTTTATATATTTCTAACATTTTTTATTGCTAGTATCAACTATAATTGTTTTTTTCCCTTTTAAGATAAAAGGACTAGGAGAATACTGTATTACCTCTCCCTGAGTATCAGTCAGTATGTCAGAATACAACTCACTGTTCTTATTTGGCTCAAGAATTTCGTTTTGTTTTTTTAAGGCTGGACTCAAACTCTTCAGAACTTCAGAGCCCATAAATTTTCAGCATAAGAAATAGCTCTAAGCTATAATGTAAGCTCTTTCAGGAAGGAGATTATCTTAAACATCTGTCTATCCCTAGCACTGATTACTGCATCTAGACCACAGTAAAAATTTTAAAAATATTTACTGAATGGATTTGCCCTAAACTATATACACTAGCAGTCTGTTCCTACACACATACACCCCAGTACCAGAATATTTACTGATGATGTCTGAGATTTGTTTCAAATAATGCAGAGAGAGAATAAATGCATGGGGATATAGATAAAAGCAAGATTGGCCATTATACAACTTCTAATAATTGTGAGACTTATCAGAAAAAAGTGAAAGTAAGCAACTGAATTATAGGGGGGCATCTATATTGGTCCACGGGGTAGAATTAATTCACTTATAGCAAACTGTAAAAAGATTAAATTATATTTTCTTAGAGAGGTCTGCCTTTAATTTATAACCCAGTATTTTTGTTACAAAATATTTTTACTTCATAAATTCTAAATAATTTACTTAAGAACTATAAAATATAGGGCGCCTGGGTGGCTCAGTGGGTTAAAGCCGCTGCCTTCGGCNCTGCCTTTAATTTATAACCCAGTATTTTTGTTACAAAATATTTTTACTTCATAAATTCTAAATAATTTACTTAAGAACTATAAAATATAGGGGAGAAGGGTATAAACCTCCTCTGAAAAAAGTGATAGAAACAAACTTTGTATATCGACAAAGAATAACATCTGATGTTCTAATTTTCTAATTTTTGCTGCAGTCTGAAAGGAGACAAAATTAAGTTTGAAATCTGAACATAAAAAAAGCCTGATAAACATAGCCATTCAGATCTGGCTTAATAATTAAGACTCTGCCATTACTAGCTCCTTATTGAAAATGCTCCTCACAAAATACAAATTATTTTCTTTTATGAAATTTCTGAAAGAGTTTCATTTAGTAGATAACTTCTGGAACTAAAATAAAGTGACATTTAACATGAAATTAAAGCATCACTTACTAGATTATATAAATAATTGGTCTTTCCAATTCGTTTTGTTCTGTGAACAAGTACAAACAACATTCACTTTTAGTCTTTGTCCTTTTCCCTCTAATTTCCAAAGAAAATGCAGTATCAGTTAAATAATCCCAAATCTGCTTGCTTTAATATTAATTTTCCTGGTGTACGAACTCCCACAGGGTTCATTATAAAGTTGATACTTGCAGTACTTGTTGTACTGTCAACTAAATGAAACTATTAAAAGCAAATTTTAAAGATACACATTAGAAACATTTTTAAAGGTACACATTAAGAATGATAAACTAGTCAATCAAAAAGGAAACCTTTAATACAGTAATAAAAACAACATTCTGGTACAAGGATGGACATATAGTACAATGGAATAGAATACAGAGTCCAGAAATAAACTCTCACATATATGCCCGGTCGATTTTCAACAAGGGCCAAGACCGAAAGGACTTCTTTAAATAAAACTTTAAAAAAAAAATGCTGCTTGGGAGAACTGGGAATCCATATGAAGTTGGACCCGTACCTTATATCACACACAAAATTGAACCTAAAATGGATCACAGATTTAATTTAAAAGTTAAAACTATAAAACTCTCAGGAAAAAAATAAGAGCAATTCTACATGACCCTGGACTTGGCAACAGTTTCTTAAATAGGACACCAAAACCACATGGCATTAAAAAAAAAGGATAAACTGGAGTTCATCAAAATTAAAATTTTTTTTGCATCAAAGGGCACTATCATCAGTGACAACCCACAGAAAGGAAAAAATATCTGCAAATCATATCTCTGAGTAGGGTTTAATATCCAGGATACATAAAGAAGAGGCTCCTACAATTCAGCATCAAAAAGACAACCCAATTAAAAAATGGGCAGGGGTACCTGGATAGCTCAGTCAGTTAAGCATCTGACCTTTGATTTTGGCTTAGCCCCTCTGAGCCCCACATCGGGCTCTCTGCTGAGCGTGGAGCCTTCTTAAGATTCTCTCTTCCTCTCCCTCTGCCCTCCCCCAACTCGTCATTCTCTAAGTAAATAAACAAATCTTTTTTAAAAATGGGAAAAAAAATACCTGAACAAACATTTCACTAAAGAAGATATATAGTCAATAAACACATTAAAAAATAGTCAATATCATTAATTATCAAGAAAACGCACATAGAAACCACAATAAGGACTACGTCACATCCACCAGGATGCCAATTATCAAAAAATGGAAAATAACAAGTGTTGGCAAGGATGTGGAGAAACTGGAATCCTTGTACACAGTAAGAATGTAAAATGCTTCAGCCACTATGGAAAATAGTGTGGCAGCTCCTCAAAGTTCATTACAGTTATTACATGACCCACCAATTCCACTCCTAGCTATATACCCAAAAGATTTAAAAATGGGGACTTATAAAGATACTTGTAAGCCGACGCTCACAGCAGCAGTTTTCACAACAGCAAAAGTAAAATATCAACCCATGAATAGATAAACAAAATGTGGTATATACATAAAATGGAGTCACATTCAGCCATAAAAAGAAACAAAGTTCTGATACATGCTACAAAATGGACTGAAACTTGAAAACCTCTTAAGTGGGGCGCCTGGGTGGCTCAGTGGGTTAAAGCCTCTGCTTTCGGCTCAGGTCATGATCTCAGGGTCCTGGGATCGAGGCCCGCATCGGGCTCTCTGCTCTGCAGGGAGCCTGCTTCCTCCTCCTCTCTCTCTGCCTGCTTCTCTGCCTACTTGTGATCTCTCTCTCTGTGTATCAAATAAATAAATAAAATCTTTAAAAAAAAAAAAAAACCTCTTAAGTGAAATAAGTCAGACACAAAAAGGAAGGACAAATATTATATGACCACGCTTGTATGAAATATCTAGAATATGGACATTCATAGAGACAGAAAGTGGAACAGAGAATACCAGGGGCCAGGAGAAAGGAGAATGGGGAATAGTTGCCTAATGGGCAGAGAATTTCTGCTTGAGATGATGAAACAATTTCACAAACAGGTGGTTGATGTTGGTAACATGACATTTGGAACGTGCATAATGCCACTGAATTATACAATTAAATATTGTTAAATACTTAATATGATTAAATGGTAAATGGTAAGTTATATCTATTTTACTACATGTCTTAAAAAATAAAGGAGGAAAGATCTTAATTGCACACACAAACCTGTATACATAAAACGCCACAATGCGTCTTACTGCTTTTGGCAAGTAGCACAAAATCAAACACTTACCATGCTGTTTTCTACTCGGAAATGCTACTATTTCCCAAAAACTAATATAGAACCTCCGTTTCATAATAAATTTAATCCTGAAATTACACTTGATGTCCCTAATCTACAAAAGTAGAGCCTTATTATTTATTTATTTATTTATTTATTTATTTAAAAGATTTTATTTCTTTATTTGACACAGAGAGAGAGAGATCACGAGTAGGCAGAGAGGCAGAGAGAGAGGAGGAAGCAGGCTCCCTGCTGAGCAGAGAGCCCGATATGGGCCTCGATCCCAGGACCCTGAGATCATGACCTGAGCCGAAAGCAGAGGCTTTAACCCACTGAGCCACCCAGGCGCCCCTTATCATACATTTAGAAGCACGATGTTGATTGTAAAAATATGTTTTATTACCATGCAGGATAGCTAGCTATGAGAAAATCAACTTTTTTGTGGATAAACTCTAATTTTAGAAGAGGGATTGAATAACATCATAAACTAAACCAAACAGAAAAACACAAAACTGACAAGTCAAGAAATGTAAATTTATTTTACATTTGCTTTTATAGCAAAAGGTAACATCTAGTCCACCAAAGCAAGTTCACAAGAAATGACCACAGGAAAACCATGACTACAGACCTATACAGCAACATTCCTCTGTGACTGTGCCAGTCCTCTTATCCACTTCTCACCAAGTATTCTGTCCTGCCATGATCACCACCAGTACTATTCTCAGTGGAAAAACAAAAAACAAAAAAACACGTGGACTTTACTTATACCAAGGATGAATAATAATTAAGAATTCACTGGTTTCCCTTCCTGCCTCTGTTAAAATATTTTTCAAAAGAATATTGATACTCTCAGCATCTGGTTACCGGCAAGCGACTGGTCAGCTTCTACTTAAAGAGGAGGGAAAGCTATTCTAAAACTCTAATGTTATACTTCAACTGGGTTTCGATGCACTAGGAATACTGTTCCAAACAGAATAATACAGGCACATAAAATAAAACATAATGAAGAAATCCCAGAGCCCTTGTGATGTCTAGTCATTCTTTCAAACTAATCATGGACTCTTGATGAACTGAAAATGAATACACTAAATTAATAAAAACAATTTCATGGCAGCTATCGAATGAAAGCAATATAATTTCAGTTTAAAATAACTGTAGTACAAGGAAAATTCCATTAAGCAAATTAGAATTTTTGAGTGTTTTCTGTGTTATGTTTAGATGCTGGCTAGCAAACGTCTCTAAGTTATCTTAGGCTCATTGATAAAAGATGTTTGTGGCTTCTACTCTAATAACAAGTATATATGTATACAAAAAGTGTTTATTTTGACCTAAAATAAGAGATACAACTTTTAATGCACCCACATCAACAGACTGCTTTTGAGTTCTTTTCACTGATGCACGCCACATTAGTCTCTAACCTACTATCTTTCTCACCTTTTTTTCTACATACTTCAGATACATCAAGATGATGGAGTTGCAGAGCCTGAAAGAGGTCAGGTCTGGTGTTAGTTTTATGGATGTTTGAAATTTTCTGTAATAAAAAGTTAAAATAATTAAATTGGCACCGTCTACATATGAAATGGCAAATTTCTATGGTTCAGGCTTTAAAATGTAAAATTGTGGGTCAGAGAAAGAGCACGGAGAATTATCCCTATTTCTCTGGTATAGATAACTACCTCATTCTTTCACTGTTAAATACAGGAAATTCATTCTAAATTCATTATGTTTTCTAACTATAAGTCGAAATGCCAAGGCTATAAAAGTCATTAATAAATTTAACTACATAAAAATTTTTAAATTTTTGCATGGCAAAAAATACCACAAGCAAAGTCAAAAGACAAATGAGTACACTGGGAGAAAATACTTGCACAGATCTATTATAAATAAAGAGCTCATATTCCTAATATACAAAGACCTTAATAACTTTAGGGAAAAAAGACCCAAATCCTATAAGAAAAATGGAAAAAAGATGTAGAGCTATATGTCTATATGTCCCTATATGTCTCTATGTTTATATGCCCCTATATGTCCACATCTATATATATGGCTCTTATATATCTGAAAGCTATAAACTTAACACATAAGGAATAAGCACATTAAAACTACACTGAGATACGATTTCTTTGCCCTTCAGATTGGCAAAAATTAAAAGCTTGATAATACACTCTCTCTGTAAGGCCGTGGGAAAAGAGACACTCTCATATATTGCTGGTGGGAATGCAAAAAGAGTACAACTCCAGTGGAAGGTGATTTGCTAACATCTAGCAAGACTAGATATCCATTTACCCTTTAAGCCAGTAATCCCACACCTGTATTTATTCTGAAGACCCACCTCCAGCAGTAAGAAAGACATGCATAAGATTATTCATTGCAGCACTCCAAAAGCACAAAATGACTAGAAAATACCTGGATAGCCTGGAGAAGACAGGACAGAAGACAGGACAAAGGAACTTGCATACATACACACAGAAGAATGTTATCTGCTTACTGATGCCAAAGAAAACTCAGAAAGATAAACACAAAACCAATGAAGTTAATTACCTATAAGGGTGGGGTGTTGTTTTGGGTTTTATAGTGGTACGGGTAAAGCAATTCTGAAACCATTTTAGATGATGCTCATTTAGGGCAAATGAGTAAAAATGCTGATATTGTTAGGCACCTGTGTTCTCACTATAGAAAAAGGGAAAACAGAGGAATCCGTATGAACTCACATTTCTAAAATATATATCGATGTTTAAGCATATGTCCATGTTACATGAGCACATGCATCCAAATGTGTATATACACATATGTGTATGTACATATAAAGATACATATGTTTTCTAGTTTGTCCTCTAAATAGGTCCCAGAAGCAAAGATAGCGGCTGCAACACACATACTGAATGTCCGTATGGCTTCTACTATCATTTCCCGTCCCTCACTAAAAGGGACCAGGGCTCGTAGGAGACCAATTCTAGGGGCAGAGAAGATATAAGAGGAGCTTTTTACTAATGAAAATAATTAAGTACTTGAAAAGCAAAAAATAAAAAATGATGGGAGCATGCAGAAGGACACATATATTAACTATATAGTGAAGAAATCAGATAATGAAACAGGTGGTCAAAATTTACATCACAAATGAGGAGCAGATGGACACTGCATACCTCCAGATATGATGTCCTTAGAAAGACACACCCCTTATGTAATATTTCGTCCAGGAATGCATAATCTGAATCTGATCAAGAGGAAACATCGGATAAACTGAAGATAAGGAACACACTGTTAAAAAGGAAAAAAGAGAAAGGGGGATGACCATATTCTT
The DNA here is from genome assembly GCA_002007465.1 of Ailurus styani. Classification (NCBI taxonomy): domain Eukaryota; kingdom Metazoa; phylum Chordata; class Mammalia; order Carnivora; family Ailuridae; genus Ailurus; species Ailurus styani. The sequence continues at coordinate 870,096 of LNAC01000361.1, forward strand.
TGAAAATGCCAATGTAATAAAGGACAAAGAAAAGCTGAAGAACTGTTACAGATTAAGAGATACTGAAGACATGACATCTAAATGCAATATGAGATCAGACTAAATTCCATACTGGAGAGGAAGAAATCTGCTTATTAAAAAAGACAGTTATTTGATCAACAGACAAAATTAGAAAATGGTAGATCAGATCAAAGTAATATAGGGGCGCCTGGGTGGCTCAGTCAGTTGAGTGACCAATTCTTTTTTTTTTTTTTTTAAGATTTTTATTTATTTATTTGACAGTGAGAGAGACAGCAAGAGAGAGAACACAAGCAGGGGGAGTGGGAGAGGGAGAAGCAGGCTTCCCGATGAACAGGGAGCCTGATGTGGGGCTCAATCCCAGGATTCTGGGATCATGACCTGAGCCAAGGGCAGATGCTTAACCACTGAGCCATCCAGGCGCCCAACTCTTGGGTGCCAGGTGACCAGTTCTTGATCTCAGCTTAGGTCTTGATCTCAGGGTCATGAGTTCAAGCCCTATGTTGGGCTCCATGCTAGGTATGGAGCCTACTTAAAAAAAAAAGTAGTGTAGCAATGCTAAATCTACTGAAATTTTAAGACTGCTCTGTAGGAGGGTGGTTGGGTGGCTCAGTCAGTTAAGGGTCTGCCTTCAGCTCAGGTCATGATCCTAGGGTATTGGGATTGAGTCCCACATCAGGCTCCCTGCTCAATGGGGAATCTGCTTCTCCCTCTCCCTCTACTCTTCCCCCGCTCATGCTCTAATAAATTAAATTAAATTAAATTAAATTAAATTAAATTAAATTAAATTAAATTAAATTAAAAGACTGCTCTGTAGGAGATTATCCTTATCCTTGGGAAACCCACCCTAAAGTATTTAGGACTAAAGGGCTATGATATGCTCAATGTAACTTTTGCATGATTCAATAATAATACATAGATGCATGTGTGTGTGTTTATAGATACATACAGAAACATTCATTCACAAAGTGAATAAAAAAGCATTTGGGACAAAAGGTTAACAGGCAAATCTGACAGAGGACATATGGATGGTCTTTATAGTGTTGTTTTCTGTAAGTTTGAAATTCTTTCCAAAAAATCATTAAGTTAAAAAATCTAACACATTATTTTTCTCCATGAATTCTGTTTTTTCTTCTATAATTTCTACACGGCTAAATGGGATACAGAGTCAATGAGTCATCCAGCTAGACACCTTGCAGTTAACCTAGCCTACCCAATGGTTCCAATTCATTTTCTTCCTTTCCTTCAACTCCCATACGCAGAGGGAGCATATCCTAAGGGAATATCTCTTGTATTTGTCCTTTCTTCTCCAGTCGACTGAATGGGTTAGCATATCCCATCCAGTTTACTACCACCATCAACTAACAGTCACCCTTCCACCAGTCCTCACGCTAAACCACTCTCCACCCTGCTAGAGTGCCCATGCCCAAAAGAACGTGATCGTGTCACTCTGTATTTCTCAATTGGTCCTGATGACAGCTAGGAAAGAACTTACCAGATCAATTTAAAAATCCCAACACTGAGAAAATGTATTACTTTGGATCTCCAGAAGCGAATAAGCAAAAATTACTGTCCAGAAGCTTAAAAACTTAAAAACATAATTATAAGCTTAGTCATGAAACAAGTGCAGGGCCTTCTTGGAACCAATCATAAAGTAACTGTTATTAAAAGCAGTATCTTCAGTGCTCTTACACAAATAACACAGAATAGACCTCTGGAAAGAGAGGAGGTCATTAAAAGTAAGGGATGAAAGAAAAAGGTAGGGAACAGAAGGGAAGGGTAGACTACTTAAAAGGTAAGGAAAAGTAGAGAAGGTAAGAGAAAGAAAGGAAAAGGGAGGGAAAAAGTCTATTCTCTAGGATTCACAGTAAAACAGTTTTGTCTTGCAGTAAAATGTCAACATTCTGAGAATTAAGTGAGCCGTCTCTCAATTTTTCCTAACTGAAAAGCACTGAACATAATCAGAGAAGTTTTTTATGACTTTATGAATATCTGACATTTTATCAGAAATTACTTGAAATCAGTATTATTCCTCATCGAACTATATTCTATGAGTAGTGAAAATATTTATAAGCAAACATAGAATCATGTTTCTACTGCTTTCATTTTGTAGATTTTTTTAATTTCACAGTTCAAGGGTTCAACACATAAACTATATTATATAAAACTGCATATATATTTTATATGGGTATATTGTATATGAAACTTATAAAACAAACTCTTCCCACTTAGAGTACCTACACAATTATTCTAATACATATAGATACAGCCAAAGTATAAAATCATGACTCCAAATTTTCCCCTGGAAATTTGCGAGAAGCAGTACAATATATTAGTATGACCCCTGTACTTCCACATAAAGCCTTGTAACATACAAATGCCCATAACCTCCTTTGCTTTTCCAATAGCAACTAAGCTGACTTGGGCTCCCCGTGCCTGCCTACAGTCAGTGAAGAAAATTCAGACTTCATTCATTCAGCCACTCAGCCAATGCAGAATGAGCATCTAACCCTCTAAGTAATGGGTAGTGATTCCACAAACCTCTCCTTTCTCTCCCCACCCCATCTTTATCAAATAAATTGCCTGCTGCTATCCCTCACTGCCATATGCATTCCCTTTAACCTCTTTCTTTTCCTGTTCTTTTCCCAACTTCTGCTCCATTAATCTGAAAGAAACCTTCCCTATTCTCATTTGTCAACCTCAATCCAGTAATAACTATTTCCAGTCACTATTCAATTTCCCTACAAATTTTGTCATATATCTCTCATGTGGCTTCCTGCTCCTGTGATAGGAATATTCTCCAACTTCAGTGGGCAGGCACCACGAAGGAACAAATACAGAATGTAGACTGCTACAAGAAAACTGTTCTGGACTCTCTTCAAAAGGTCAGTATCATTTAAAATGAAAAAAAAAAAAAGAAGCAGCAAAAGAAAAAGAAAGGAAGGAAGGAAGAAAGGAGAAAAACTAATCTAGGTTTTTAAAGAATAAAGAGATAAAAGCAAATGTTATGTGTGGACCTTAACTAGATTGTTGTTTGAAAAAAACTATAAAAGAAATCTTGGGGGGGGGTGCCTGAGTGGCTTGGTAGGTTAAGCATCTGCCTTAGGCTCAGACTGTGATCCCAGGGTCCTAGGTTCGAGCCCTATATCTGGCTCCCCGCTCAGCAGGGAGCCTGCTTCTCCCTCTCCCACTCTCCCTACTTGTGTTCTTCACTCTGTCAAATAAATAAATAAAATCTTTTAAAAAAAATAAAAATAAAAAACATGACAGTATATTAAATTACTGTTATCTTGTTTTCTATAACAGTATAATGGTCATGTAGAGAAATGCCCTTATTTCTAGGAGGCGCATGCTGAAGTATTTATGGGTTAAGTATCATGATGGCTGAAATTACTTTCAAATGGTTCACTGATGCCACTCCTCCTCCCTGAAATGCAGATAAAAACAATAGGAATGTATGTTGCAAAACACTGGTAGTTATTGAGGCAAGGTTGAAAAGTATTTGGATATATACCGTATTTTCACTAAACTTTTCTCTATGTTTAAAATTTTCAAACTGCAAACTTTGGTTTAAAGTCGGGGCTCTGTACTAATCGGGGAGTCAGTCTGCTTGGGATTTTCTCTCTCCCTCTCCTTCCATCCCTCCCCCCACTCACACATGCACACACTCTCTCTAAAATAAATACTTTTAAAAAATAAAAGGAGAGGGATAAAACCATTGAGCGGTCTCCAATTGTTTTTAGATTTCTCATATTTTTGAAAGAGCAAAAATAAGAAACTTCCCATTGGTCTACAAAACGCTAACTGATAAATCTTACAATGGGTTACCACTCTAGTCACGTTGTAAATATACAAAATGATGACTCTTTCTTTTTCCTGTATAAACAAGTGTATTTTACATCACCAATACTTTAAACATAAAACCATAATTTTGCCCATGTTACCAAATATGAAAATTTGTGGTTATACAGCACAAATCTTTCCTTAAACCATGCAGTCTACAGTCTGCATTAGAACATCTTATGTCAAGGCACATAAAAGGTCATGGAGCAAAGTATATTTCCATGATCTGTGAATTATTTGTATACACATCATACAATCTCATTTACGTTCTCCTTTCTGTTAACTCTGTGATACTTTTTATTCTTAAAAGGCCCTACTTCTCTCAGAGGCCTAACTCTTTGGCAAATCATGCAGAAAGGAGTGCAATAAACCTAAAGTAAAAAAGATGGCTGACACCACCACACTCCCCCCCCCCCCCCCACCCCCCGCCTGGAATATACATCACAGAGGACACTGTTTAAATATTTTTAGGCCCTGGGGTGCCTGGCTGGCTCAGTCAAAAGAGCATGTGACTTTTGGTCTCAGGTTGTGAGTTTGAGCCCCACACTAGGTATAGAGATTACTTAAATAATAAAACTTAAAAAAATACATTTTTAGGACATATGCTTCTTCAAAATACAGTTTAGGATATGACTAAAATATTCATTCATTTAATTCACAGGCCATTTTCCACTATTAAGTCAGACTTCAACTGTATCCCAGACTCATAAACTATGAACCATGGAAAATAAGACTGGCACAAAATCCCAATACCCATAAAAATTAGAAAAAGCAAAGAGCTAATTCAAACCAATAAACTTAAAATGTATTAAAATCTCAAAAATTTTCTCATGAGTAATAGTTTGCTTTAGTCATTATATTAAAGAGATCCTTTTTATGCCTACACAAGCCCCCCCCTTTTTAAATTTTATTTATTTGCTTTAAAGAGAGAATATAAGCACCAGTGGGGTTTGGGAGAGAATATAAGCAGATGGAAAGGGTGAGAGTAAGAAGCTCAAGCAGACTGTGCTGAGCGCATGACAGGCTTAATCTCATAAACTTGGGATCAGACCTTAGCTGAAATCGAGAGTCGGACGCTTAACTGATTGAGCCACCCAGGGGCTCCCACACAAGCCCTCAGAGAATTTGCCCTTCCCCATTCACTGAAAAGCCAATCTTCTTATAAACACTTAACAGGGTCTTTCCAGCAACAGCTGACTGAACAGCAATGGACATCTTTCATTACATGAAACAAATGGATTCTCTCTCCTAGCAAGTTAGAATTTAAAATGTGATAACCAAGAAAATTTGCTATGGGGGCCAAGAGCTCACTGAATTTAACACCCACAACTGACCACTGTACACTGATTAAAAAGGCAAAGAAAAGCATTTGGCGGAGAGAAACAAAAGCAAGAATATAAGCAAGTCCAGAAAAAGAAATGGAGAATGAGGACAAGAACACTCAGTTCTGTACTTTCTGCACTTGAATTACATAGTATTTAGTACCAGGATAATTGTTCACAAAATTGTTTTCTTAAAAAAAAAAAAAAAAAGGTTAAGGACATCTATGTGGGTACAGAACTTCCAAAGGAAATAAATGAGTTAAAATAGCAAACTAAAGATCAAAAATACAATTGGGATATAGCAAAGTCTGGAATTCAATTACTTTCAAATCAACAGATTCTTCCCCAAAATAAAACGTTAACCTTACAGAGGGTCACCTGAGAAGACAGAACAAATCATTCTGCTCCAAATATTTATTAGTAGATATTTTCTTACTTTTCTCAGCAATGTAATTAAATATTTGAAGCCCATGTTAATATAAAGAACATTCACAGGCCACTGTCTTCAAATATAAATTCAGATATAGTACAAATGCTTCACATTCTTTTAGGGAAAAGAAATAAGTGATGTCATTCCTCATGTATAAGAGAGGCAGGACAGCAGAGAAGGCAGATGCTTGAGCCCTAGAGCCAGACTCTGGGTTTGATGGTGGCTCTACCGTGACTTAATCCTGTAACTGTGGGCAAGTTACTTCTTATGCCTGTTTCTAACAGCATAAAAATTAGTATAGTAATAGAATTAATCTCGCAGGATTGTTATGAAGAATAAATGACGTAATATATGAAAAATCTAAGAAAGAGTAAATGTACACTGGGATTAGTATTATCACTAAATATTATTGAAGGGAAGAGGATGGATTTCATTTATCTATGATATTATACAACTGAATTCCTTAAATAGGGCCATTCTTTAGCAGACATAGGACATGAAAAACATAAAACTGATAAAAAAAAAACAGGGGAGATAAAGATAAACCCACATAAAAAAACTAATTTCTGTCATACAGACGCTGCACCAATAAACTAAGAGGTATACTTTCATGGGGGACAGCTTGCCTTCTCGTAATATTTTATAAAAGCTTTCCTTCAGCAATCACTGACCATGAAAGGAAGCCCTTATTCCTGAATGCCCACTTAGATACAGCTAAGCATCAGGATGATCTGATGTTGGAGGAAGGTAAAAATATTTTTAAAGATTTTAATTTGAAAAGATTTATTTATTTATTTTATTTATTTTATTTATTTATTTTTTATTTGACAGAGAGAGAGATCAAAGCAGGCAGAGGCAGGCAGAGAAAGAGAGAGAGAGACACACACACACACACGAGGAAGCAGGCTCCCTGCTGAGCAGAGAACCCGACGTGGGCCTTGATCCCAGGACCCTGAGATCATGACCTGAGCCGAAGGCAGAGGCTTTAACCCACTGAGCCACCCAGGCGCCCTGAAAAGATTTTTACACATAAACCAAATCTTAGCTCTGATCTCAAAAAGTTTGTGTTTTTAACCATGATTTGCTCTGAGATAACTTTAAAAATTCACTCTTATGGAGCTTTTTGAATCCAACTGAACTAGGCAATTACATAGTTAAGAAAGAGCTAGAGATATTGTAAGGAGAAAAACAACTCTTCCATCATGAACACAAGGTAACATGATTTGCTTCCGACAAAAGGCTCAGTAAGACCAAATATAAAAGAACCAAACTGAAAGGTTAAAAATTACATTGACAAAAACCAGGAAGGGAAGGAGTAAAGGTGGAAGGGAGAGAGGGGACACCATTATAAATTATATCAACCCTTTGAAGGTGGAAAGAACCAAGACAGCCTAATTTTTATTTTAAAGATCCCAAATAACATTTTTTTTAAACTAAGAAGCCCCCCCCAAAAAAAATTAGAAAGAATGTGTCCTTCTTTCACTTTATGTTTTGAAATCATTCTTTAAAGGGGAACCCTCCTACACTGTTGGTCAGAATGCAAGCTGGTGCAGCCACGCTGGAAAACAGTATGGAGGTTCCTCAAAAAGTTGAAAATAGAGATACCCTATGACCCAGCAATTGCACTACTGGGTATTTACCCCAAAGATACAAATGTAGCAATCTGAAGGGGCATGCGCACCCCAATGTTTATAGCAGCAATGTCCACAACAGCCAAACTATGGAAAGAACCTAGATGTCCATCAACAGATGAATGGATAAAGAAAATGTGGTGTATATATACAATGGAATACTATGCAGCCATCAAAAACCAAAATCTTGCCATTTGCAACAATGTGGATGGAACTAGAGGGCATTATGCGAAACAAAATAAGTCAATCAGAGAAAGACAGTTATCATATGATCTCACTGGTATGTGGAATTTGAGAACCAAGACAGAGGATCATAGGGGAAGGAAGGGAAAAATGAAACAAGACGAAACCAGAGAGGGAGACAAACCATAAGAGACTCTTAACCTCAGGAAACAAACTGAGGGTTGCTGGAGGGGAGAGGGATGGGAGGGATGGGGTGGCTGGGGGATGGACACCAGGGAGGGTATATACTATGGTGAGTGCTGTGAATTATGTAAGTCTGATGAATCACAGACCTGTGCCCCTGAAACAAATAATACATTATATGTTGGTGGTGTGCATGGAGGATAGAGGGAAAGGGAGAAGCAGATTCCCCACTGAGCAGGGAGCCCAACACAGCTATACCCCAGCACCCTGAGATCATGACCTGAGCCACAGGCAAATGCTTAGCTGACTAAGCTGCCCAGACACTCCTTGGCTAGACTTTTTGAGGTTCCTCCACACACAAGGAAGACAATAAAACAGCTTGAGAGAGTATGCTTTAGATTTTCTCCCATTTTCTGTCCTCTTTCCATACCATTTATTGTACAAAACTTCCAATTACAAACTCTTAAGGAGAGCCTAGGCCTTCTTAGTTTTCATTTACATAAAGCACACACACAAAAAAAGTGCTCAGGCAAGGTAAAGTTGACCTCTCACCAAACTAGGAGCAAAACGTATGTGAACAGGAGACTTCCTCCGAAATTCCACATTTCCCTTAACTTCGATAGGGATAGATATATAGATCCTTCCTCTACAAGGAGAAGGAGTTTAGCTCTCTTAGGATGTTCCCAAGTGGCCACAGTCATCTCACAACCAGGCTGATACACTGAACAGCATCCTGTAGTAGACATCTTCAGAAAACTGGGACAAGGGGCATTCCAACTACAGGTAAGGAGACATGTCCTTCAGAAGACTGTGAAGGGAACAGGCACCCCTCTCCCACTCCTTTCTCCCAGTCAAAACAGAACAAAACACAGAAGGGGGTAGCCAGCAGTAAGAGTCCAAAAAGAAAACAAAAATGAAAAGTTGACATCCTTGTGATAGAGATACATAACACCAAATATATATGCATTTGGTGCCTATAAAACAACTCCTCAAACCTACAGCAAAAACAGCTTATTTATTTCCTCCATTCCCTTCTTCCCCTTCCTAAGTCAATAATTTCAGCAGTGGCTCTAAACTCATATTCTTTTATGCAAACTCTCCTACTTTTCAAAAATAAAGCCAATATGCTAGCTATTAAGTTGTATAATCAACTAAACATTAAGGGTTATATACTATCATTAGCCAGACATCATTCTATTTATATTTTAACATTCAAAAATTCAGAGGTAAAAATGACTTAAGGCTGTGGCTTGCAACAATGAATGGTAGCTAACATAAATTTAGCTTTTATTTACAATGTGCTAGGTATAGTGTGAAGGACTTTGCAAGCATTACCTCCTTTAATCCTTATGATACTTAAATACTATTACTAAACCCAGTTTATAGATGAGGAAATAAGAAGAGAAATCAAAAAACATATACGAGGGCAAAGAGATACAAGCAATGACACCATGATCTAAACTTAGAAATAGGGGGCCTGGATGGCTCAGTTGGTTGGGCGACTGCCTTCGGCTCAGGTCATGACCCCGGAGTCCCGGGATCGAGTCCCACAATGGGCTCCCAGCTCCATGGGGAGTCTGCTTCTCCCTCTGATCTTCTCGTCTCTCATGCGCTCTCTCTCTCTCTAATAAATAAATAAAATCGTTAAAAAAATAAACTTAGAGGGCGCCTGGGTGGCTCAGTGGGTTAATGCCTCTGCTTTCAGCTCAGGTCATGATCTCAGGGTCCTGGGATCGAGGCCCGCATCGGGCTCCCTGCTCGGCGGGGAGCCTGCTTCCCCCTCTCTCTCTCTGCCTGCCTCTCTGCCTCCTTGTGATCTCTCTCCCTCTGTGAAATAAATAAATAAAATCTTTAAAAAAAAAAATAAACTTAGAAATATGACTAAGTTTGGTACTTTAACCAAAACATATATTATACCGCAGTTTTCACTCCTACCTGCTTTTAAATCTTTTTTTTTTAAGATTTTATTTATTTATTTGACTCAGAGAGAGAGATTACAAGTAGGCAGAGAGGCAGGCAGAGAGAGAGGAGGAAGCANGGAAGCAGGCTCCCTGCTGAGCAGAGAGCCCGATGCGGGCCTCGATCCCAGGACCCTGAGATCATGACCTGAGCCGAACGAAGGCAGAGGCTTTAACCCACTGAGCCACCCAGGCGCCCAAAATCTTTATACAATTTTTTAAATCATACTATCAACATATAATTTGTCCTCAAAACAAGAGCCAAATAAGGGATATTCGGGATCAAAAATAACTCAAAAATAAAGTCAGAGAAACCTTTAGCTCTAGTGAATAACTACTGGGGAGGGGAGTAACAAAAGGGGATAAAGTGTGATAAAAATGATTTCTACTTCTTTTTTTTTTTTAAGATTTTTTATTTACTTATTTCACAGTAGGGAGAGAGATCACAAGTAGGCTGAGAGGCAGACACAAGAGAGAGGAGGAAGCAGACTCCCCACTGAGCAGGGAGCCCAATGCGAGCCTCGATCCCAGGACCCTGAGATCATGACCTGAGCCGAAGGCAGAGGCTTTAACCCACTGAGCCACCCAGGCACCCATGATTTCTACTTCTAAGTCCCAAACTTCAGGTATCATTTCTTGAAACAGAGGAAAACTGAATTAAAACTTAAAATCCCAATATCCTAATTAGTGCTATTTAACTTTTCAACTTGTATTTTTTTCTGCTTATAAAAACTTTTAAAACTTTGTAATTTAAGCTTCACTTTATTTATACCTGTACTTTTTATACTGTATTGAGTTCCATTTCTTGAACTTTTTAAACTCTTCAATATATCTTTCTAGATAGAACGCATTCTACATAAACTTTCATTTCTGGGTAATATTTTTTCTAAACCATAAAATATTCAACACTATCTTCTTTGAGTCTTAAATCCCAAATCTAGTCATAAATCCACGCCCAGAAATTTTCATAATAAAAAGAAGACAAATTATACACAAAACTCGCAGTTCAATATCTTATTAACAAAGAATCCTAAGAGCATAAGTTTAAAACTTCCTCTCTGTCTCGAGGCACCTGGGTGGTTCAGTTGGTCAAGCGTCAGCCTTCAGCTCAGGTCATGGTCCCAGGGTCGCGGGATCAAGCCCCACATCAAGGTTCCTGCTCAGTGTGGAGTCTACTTCTGCCCCTTCCCTGGCCCGTGCTCTCTAGCGCACACTCTCTTTCTCTCTTGAATAAATAATTGACAAAATCTTTAAAAATAAATAAAACTTCCTCTCTGCCATAATCAATGCAACAGAACTTTCTTCCTAAGAAAAAATATTACCATTTGCTCAAATATAAAAATGCATTCCCCAGTCCGCTGTGTGTATCAAAAGAAAGTCTTCAATTTAAAATTCTGTATGGTCTCTGTTAAATCACACCCCGCTAACAAGTAAAAAAGGATATCACATAGAAATTCTATTCAATTCATACTCATTTTACTTTTGTACAGCATGAAATGACTTCAACTTCCAAACCTAGTGAGAATTGAAAATAATATACTGACTTCCAAAACAAAGATTACAAAAATGAACCCATAATCATACTTTCCAAGTATGACTCCATCAATGTAAATATTAAGAACCACTAGCTGGTAGATACAGCATAGATGACTGTGCCAGTACATTCTATAGAAGTAATTACGATTGTAATTTCCCAACTTGGTGTATTAAAGATCCTCACAAATGTCTGACAATTTCTACCAATTTAAAATGTAACTTAGTTGTAGAAAGCCACTGTAGTAAAGCCGGTAATAACGACCTCCTATTCTTCAATGTTTTTAGGGAAATAAGGTTTGGCCTTTCCATATTTTATGAAAAATAGCAGTTTAACAACTCAGCAAAGTGAACAGTCATGTATTGTTGAGGACTTCTACGATGGACCAAAAAATAACTGATTTAATGAACTGAAACAAAATAAACACCACTTTGCTTTAAAAAAAAAAAAAAAAAAGGAAATTGGAGATAAAAGTTACGTCTCTCTCTCTTTTTTTTTTTTTGTAAGTATGAAGAGCTACTTTCTTCTTACAAAGTCACATGGCATAAGAATATTAAACTTCTGTTTAAAGTTGAAGACTAGGTGTGCCTGGCTGGCTCAGTCACAGGAGCATGAGACCATTGATCTTGGGAGTCATGAGTTTGAGCCCCACAGAGGGAGGAGAGATTACTTAAAAAAAAAAAAGTTGAAGACTTGAGTCATCTGAATAATATCAAATAACTTATGTATTTTTCCACCTAACATATTTTCTTCTTCCTTCATTTTTATGTACTATTGTAGGGAGCTTCAAAGATGGTTCCCAATGACCCCACCTCCTAGTAGTATACACAACCTTGTGTATCCTCTCTCCTCTGAGTGTGGGCTGAACCTAATAACTCACTTTTTTTTTTCTTTTTTTTAAGAATTTTTTGAGGCGAGGGCAGGGGGGGACGCCTGGGTGGCTCAGTTGGTTAAGCAGCTGCCTTGAGCTCAGGTCATGATCCCAGCATCCTGGGATGAAGTCCCGCATTGGGCTCCTTGCTCAGCAGGGAGCCTGCTTCTCCCTCTGCCTGCCACTCTGCCTGCTTATGCTCTCACTCTCTCTCTGACAAATATATAAATAAAAATCTTTTTAAAAAAGAATTTTTTTAAGATTTTATTTATTTGAGAGAAAGAGAGCATGCAAGCAGTGGGAAGGAGCAGAGAGGGACAAAGCAGACTGTGCTAAGCGCAGAACATGACACAGGGCTTAATCCCATGACCCAGACATGATGACCTGGGCCAAAACCAAGAGTCAGAGGCTTAACTAACTGAGCCACCCAAGAGCCCCAGTGACTCACTCTCAATGAAGAGAAAAGGGAGTAATGGTTTGCCACTTCCATAATTACATTACAAAACAAAAGGTTCATATGGAAATGTAGGTTACTGGCAAACAGCCAATATGAGGAACTGGAACAATCAAGTGAGTGAATTAGAGATAGATCCTTCCCCAGAGCCCTCAGATGAAACCACAGCCCTGTGGACATGTTGGATGCAGCTCTGTGAGGGACCCTGAACCAGAGGAGCTGGCTTAGATTCTTGATTGACAAAAGCTGTAACATAACATTTGTTGTCTTAAGTCACAAAGTTTTGGAGTAATTTGTTATGTAGTGCTATGGGCTGAATTGTGTCCCTCTGAAAATTCATATGTTGAAGTCCTCATCCTGAATACTTCAAAATGTGACCTTTTTTGGAGACAGGTTTTACAGAGGTAATCAAGTTAAACTGAGGTCATTAGGATGGGCCCTAATCAAACATGACTAGTATTCTTATAAAAAGGGGATATTTGGATACAGAGAAAGACACACAGGGAAGGACGATGATGTAAAGAGACAGACAAAAGATGGCCACCTACAGGTCAAGGAAAGAGGCCTGGAACAGAGCCTTCCCTCAAGGACCTCAGGAGGAACCAATCCTGCTGACACCCTCCCTGATTTCAGACTTTTGGCCTCCAGACTGTAAGACTAAAAATAAGTTTCTGTTTAAGCCACCCAGTTTGTAGTAATTTGTTATAGCAGCCCTAATAAATTAGTACATATGGCCAGAGAGAACTAATACATACACTTAATTCAAAATAACTTTCATTGGCAGTACCAAAATTAGCCTTAATGCAGAGAGCTCAAGCAGATGGCCAAAGCTTCCAAGTCTTAATTCTGAAAAAAGACATTAATCATATCAGAAAAATCTTAGACCACAGATTTTTTTTTAAAGTCAGCTGGGACTTCAGCAATCATATAATCGAATCCACTCATTTCAAAAATTAAGTATGCTAATGTGGTAGGAGCTATTTAGGACACTTAACATATAGTAATTCCTCACAAGAAACTTACGAGGTATCATGATCATCAATTCCATTTTTAAGACGAAGAAACTGATGTCTAGAAGTTAAGGTCACACAGTTGGTGAGTGGCCCAGATCTACAGTAAAGTGAGGTACACGGAGGATAAGTGATTTAAGCAAAATCATAGTAGTAGAGCTGGGACTAAACCTAATGGTCCTTTCTCTTACCTTCAAATCTTTTTTTCAGAAAGTTAAATAGAAAAGCTTTTCTTCTACTTGCTATATTCAATTTTTTAACACTGCTACCTTAGAAATATATATGTGATTATCTATCTGCCCTTCTCTGACTACACAAACATGGTTGCTCCTTTTCTCCCACTCCCTAAACCCTAAAACACTGCCTTTCAATCCCTGATGCTTTTCTCTCATGTATGTTAATCATTGTTATATACTGGAACTCAAGGTTTCACTTCTACACAGTTCGGGAAATACAGCTTTAACTTAATGTTTGATCCCAATTAAAATACAAATACACCTGGAAGGGTTAACATTCTATTATGAGTCATCTGCATCTTAATAGGAATAAGTCAGATCCTTTTTCAGAGAACAGAATTTGAAACAAACATGTCAAGAAAGCCAAGTTTTAAGATGACCAAGGTACAACATATTCTGGGTAGTTTACTTAAGAATCAAGAGTCTGAGACCCAGACAATGGTTCCAGAGTATTTTTTCTGGGAGGAGGCCTTCCAGCATGTGGGCAAAACCTTCATTCAGGGCAAGATCTTCAAGTGAACATCTCTTATCATCACCTAGCTGCCTGTACCTGCCCTTCAGGGAGATGGGGGTCATTAAAGGAAGCTGAACATTGGGGGGGAAAAAATCAGTCTGTTCTGGGAAATCTGGGAAATAATTAAGCATTAGTCTTTCTTTGGAGTCTGAACTGTAAGACCCAGAGCTTGGGAAGTGGTGACAACCATGTTTCCCATGACAAAGAAGGGAAAATGAAGAAAGCCAGTTCTCCAAAGACAATGAGACAGATGCACAGGAGCGGCGCTCACTGACAGCGTGAGGGAAACCTGACAGCATTTGGTTCCTGGGTTCTTCTTGTACATCTCAGCTGCATTTGCATGTCCCTGGATCTTCTGGTGTCCCTGGGAAACACACCCAAACATCTGTTAACTTCCCCTTTTTGCTTAAGCTATTTGAATTGCATCACATGCAATCAACGGAGAACTAACATGGTCAAATAGTACCCTCTCTAAAACTGAAGAACGTTACTGAAGGACTAACAACCTCATGTAAAAACTTTTCAGTAACAATAAAACCAAGTAAAATACTAAAACTAAGGCAAACAGGTAGCAGTAGTACTCTCAAGTGCCTTGCAACATAGCTCACCATTTAAACTAGTCACTCAAGGGCGCCTGGGTGGCTCAGTGGGTTAAAGCCTCTGCCTTCAGCTCAGGTCATGATCTCAGGGTCCTGGGATCAAGGCCCGAGTCAGGCTCTCTGCTCACCAGGAAGCCTGCTTCCTCCTCTCTCTTTGCCTGTCTCTGCCTACTTGTGATCTCTCTCTCTCTGTCAAATAAATAAAATAAAATAAAAATCTTTAAATAAATAAATAAATAAACTAGTCACTCAAAAGAATTACAACAGAATTAGAGTTTCAAAGCCCACGCTTACAACTATATTTTTCCAGAAAAAAAAAAAAGAAAATGATGTTTTAAACACGATTTTATTCTATATAGATACCTACAATAAAAATAATAATGCTTTAAAGCCAAAACTGAAACTGAAGATAATTAATTCTAATATATCCCTTTTTTTGGTGCAGAAAACTGCAAGCCATTCAGAAAAGCAGATTTGCCTAAGCTTACCCAGCCATCAGTGGTAAAGAAGGACTGAAACCCAGCTCTTCCGAGTCCAAGTTCAGTGGTCTTGCTACAATGCAATGGTGCGAGAAAGACTATCATAACTCTTGCACCTGGCTCCTTGTTTGACAGACAAAACAATCATAAAACTGACCTGATTCTCCGTTCTGGGCTGGCATGAACCTGCGTAGAAACAATAGGAGTGGCAGGCACTTTCTTCCTGAAGCAGATGTGCAGAACTATTATACCTGTGATGAAAGATAGAAAAAGAAAACCCAGTTTATTTTCAGAGTATGTTTTGGCATAATGAGTCACTCATTTTCTACTGATACCTTCTGTATCTTCTTATTTGTTGGCAATAGTTTAATAGTGGAACACATGACAATTATTTATTTAAGACAAATAAAATTGCTATCTAAAAATCCATAAAGAACATAGAGTCATTTAAATTTGGTCTCTATAAACCATCTGGTCTGGCTTCTTCATTTTACTGAGACCAGGAAAGGTTATGCAAAGAATCAATGACAACTCAAGTTACTTAGTGGCAGAGCCAGGTTCAGAACCTAATTCTCCCCATATCCAGTCCAGTATTCATTTGTACAACACAGATCACACTGTCACTTTTTTGGAAAACCAAATATGAGCAAAAAAAAGCAAAAACTCATGTTAGTTGTCTGGGTGTATTTGTAAAGTAGCTGAAAGTAAATGTTCGAAATTAAAATCAGAAAACAATGCTTCCTCACTTAATGGTTACAACCCAACCTTGAGTTATTTAGCAGGGCTTATATAAGATATTTAAATGTTTGTTTTATTTGGGGCACTTAGATGGTCAGTCAGCAGAGCACACAACTCTTGATCTCGCGATTGTACGTTCAAGGCCCACCATGGGTGTAGCGATTACTTAAAAAAAAAAAAAAAAGGCTTGAAAACAATGTATGTTTTATTTACCATTCAGTATTTCAATATGAAAACACCGGCATATGAATCATGAGATCTAGGTTCCGGTCTCTCCTAACTCTGCACTCAACAAGTTCTATGATCTTAATCAATTACTTCTTTGGACACAAAATGCCTTTATTCAAAAATGAGGAGCTTGGAGTAATTCCTATGAGTCTTCTAACTCTAAAACAATATACCTAAAAATAGCTTCCTCCTTTAGCAACATTGTTTTTCTGATCAACTATTTTGTTTTTGTCATGTATTTGTTAATCTCTCTCATCATGTTATTAACAGTTCAAACATAGTCAGAAATATTGCCTTTGGGGCGCCTGGGTGGCTCAGAGGGTTAAGCCTCTGCCTTCGGCTCAGGTCATGATCTTAGGATCATGGGATCGAGCGAGCCCACATCGGGCTCTCTGCTCGGCAGGGAGCCTGCTTCCCCCTCTCTCTCTGCCTACTCATGATCTCTCTCCCTCTCTCTCTAATAAATAAATAAAATATTTAGAAAGAAAGAAAGAAAGAAAGAAAGAAAGAAAGAAAGAAAGAAAGAAAGAAAGAAAGAAAGAAAGGAAGAAAGAAAGATAGATTGCCTTCAAAGGGCGCCTGGTTGGCTCAGTCAGTAGAGCATGTGACTTCTGATATTTGGTCGTGAGTTCAAGACCCACAGTGGGTGTAAAGATTACTTTAAAAAAAGTAATTAAAAGAAAGAGAGTTTTAATTTATTTTTTAAAATATTTTATTTATTTGAGAGAGAGAGAGAGCACCAGCAGGGAGAAGGGGGAAAAGCAGACTCCCCACTGAGCATGGAGCCCGATGATGCCGGGGCTCAATTCCAGGACCCTGGGGATCAAGACCTGAGCTAAAGGTGGACACTTACCTGACTGAGTACTACCCAGGTACCCCTGAGAGTTTTACTTTAAGAAAAAGAAAGAAAGAAATATTGCCTTCAAATAAACAGTTAATTATCATTCAAAAGCATACATAACAATAACCTAGTTTTACTCTCTCACCAGCTAGGAGTGAAAGGAAAAGTACTTTTCAAAATCTGCCTCTTGATAGTTTAAAAAAAAAAATCCTGAATTCTCTTCCCACATCATTCATGTAGTTATTCATCCAATAAATTGTTACTGAGTGACTTGACAGATGGCAGACACAGTCTTAATCAAATAAAAGACTTTAAAACAAGATACCCCTAGTGAAAAACTGAGTGACGTTAGGAATTCAAGTGGCTATAAGGGAATAAACAGAAGTGATGACGTGTCTCCTAATTCATGACTTCAGAATATGGCTTCCTTATTTTTTAACTTCTTGTTACCTACAACAGTTATTTGTAACATGTTTTAGATTCAAAGAAAAAGAGTGAACACCCCGGTACCTAACACCCAACTTAAGAACCTAAATAGAAGTTACTGGTCATGCTTTCCTAATTTGCTTGCCCTTCCCATGCCCCACCTCTCTCATCCCTTCCATCTCCAGTAACTGCTATGTGGTCCTCTGTGTTTACCATTACTTCACTTTTTAAAAAGTTTATCACAGGGGGGTGCCTGGGTGGCTCTTGGCTTTGGCTCTGGTCATGTCCTTGCAGTAGTGGGATCTGGTCCTGCACCGGGCTACGTGCTCAGTTGGATTCAGATTCTTTCTCCTGCCCCTCCCCACTGGTACTCTCTCAAATAAACAAAATCTTAAAAGAAAAAAAAAAGTTATCACAGGGACACCTGGGTGGCTCAGTGGATTAAGTGACTGCCTTTGCTCAAGTCATGATCCCAGAATCCTGGGATGGAGTCCGGATGGGTCTCCTTGCTCAGTGGAGAGCCCGTTCCTCCCTCTGCCTGCCCGCTCCCCCTGTTCACGCATGCGCTCTCCCTCTAATAAATAGAATCTTAGTTTTTTAAAAAGTTTATCACACATGTACATATCCCTCAACAACACAGTGTTTCATTTTATTTGCTTCTGAATTCTGTGGAATATTAAATAGCTCCTGTCTTCTAGGATTTGACTTTTTCATTCAATATTATGTTTTAAAAATTCATCCATGTTGTTGCATTAGTTGTAGTTCATACCTTTTCACTGCAGAATTCTGCATTGTATAAATATATCATAACTGAATTATCCATTTTCCTTAAAATAGTATCTTATTTTACCCCCAGGTTTTTTTTTTCCTATCATAAGCATTTCTGTTATAAAAGTTCTCATATGCATCTCCCATGCTCCGTGTGCCAAAGTTTCTCTTAAGTTTGTGCCCAGGAGTTGAGAAATAAGCATCTGTTCAATTTTTCATGATGATGCCAATCTTTATTTTTCCCAATTTATAATCCCACCAGCAACTACCCGTTCATACTGAACTACCTGTTTTACTGAACCACATCCAATACTTAGTAATGTTAACTTAATTTGGGGGTATAAAATGGAATTGAATTATGGTCAAATTTTGCTTTTCCCTGTTGATTAATGATACTGAGCATTTCTTCAGATTTGTTGGCTAACTCATGTTTCCTCTTTTATGAAATGCCTATTCACATATTTTGCCACTTCCTCCTCAGTTGTTTCTTCCTACTTATTGTTTCATAGAAATTTTAGTATTTTGGACGATTATTTGGTTTTACCCATTTTGAACTACCAGGTACAGGCAAGTGTTGAGGCAAAGAAGCAGAAACAGAACAGTAGGAGGCCAGACAGAATGAGTAACAGCAAGCTAGAGAACCAAATGTTTTTGTATATTAATGCAATCTATAGATGTCTTAAAGTACCAGAAATCTAGATTACATAATCCTGTTTTACAATCCTTTATTTTAATATAAACTTAGCCAAGAACAAATGCACTGACATGATTTCAATGCATTCTAATTCAATACACAATATAATTTCAAGTAGCCGTTTTATACAAATCACAATTTGAGTCACACTTTAGATAGAGTTCTTATTTTGACCCTGACATTTCACATGTTTCTATTTCATGCTTTGGTTGCCTCTGATTTAGAAGAAGTCAGTTATATTGTCAAAGGGGTGAGTTTGAATGTATGAATATGCACACAGGTGTAAAAACTGAATTTCGAAATTAAATTATATAAATTAGAAGACGACTAAGATCTTGACTCCGAACTTGGCTAGACAATTAGCTGTACCTCCTTGGCCTAAATATGTCTTTAAGTTGATTTTCTTATATTTAACATGAAAATTCTAAGAATCTTAAAATCATACTTCTTGGCTTGAATATCAGTAAGGAAAAAAAAAATTCCAGATAGCCCTGGAAGGGTTTTAGGAATCTCTTCCTAAGTGTCATACAAATCAGACAGTTAGACTAAGAGTAACAAAAAGGTGAATGTCTGAAAAAAAATTTCATCAAGTAGGGCTATAGCTCTCCTATACCTTCTCAGGACTCCTGGCAGATCACTTGATAAACCACATAATACAAGGAAAAAAAAATCAAAAGTCACATAAAATCTGAATCATTCTACACACTGGCCCTGATTCCTACATAAGCAATCAGAAGAGAACTTCCAGAACCGCACTTACCCACTTACCTAAATCTGTAATGTACCCTTCTACTGTGCTTGTACTTTCTGAGTCAAAGTCTAGCTCCTCCACTTTGATACTAGATATCATGTCCCTACCTTTTCAAGGGCATTGTTCTAGTAAGGCCCACTTCTCTCTCCTAGATCATCAATTTCCTAGTTTCCTCCTCCAGATAAAGCAAACCATTAGTATATACATATATTTCCAATCATTAGAAAACAAACAACAATAATAACGAAACTTTTAACACAAACACCGCTCTAGGTTATGGCCAATTTTTTATTTCCTTTTCGCAAAAGGTCACAAAAGAGTTGTCCATACTCTCTGTTTTCAAGATTCTTCAATTCACATTGAACACATTCCAATTAGACTTTTGCTTCCCAATATGCCATTGAACTTGAAGGCCACCAATTACCTATATATTGTTAAATCCAAAGGCCAGTCAATTCTCAACTTTCTTGACCTATCTGCAGCAACTGGCATGATTCACCAAGCCCTGATACACTTTCTTTACCTGGCTTCCAAAACAAAGAATCTCCGGGTTTCACCCTCTCTCACTGGCCGCTCCTCACCTCTGCTGCTTGTTTCTCCCCTTCGCACTCATCACTGAAGTTCTTACCCTCTCTCTACCCTATTAGCAAACTGTACTGACTGTCTATAAAATGCATCCAGAATCTGACCACTTCTCATCACCTAGAGACTTTGACCAGAATAACCATCATCTCTCACTTGGATTTTTTCTATAATTTAGTAACTGGCCTCTCAACTTCTACCCTTGCCCTACTTCTGTCTCTTCTCATCAAAGCAGTCAGCTCAGGATCACTCAGCTGAGTGATCCTGATAATCTTACATAATTCATATAACGGAACTTCTGTGCCCAAAATCTCCTAATGGCTTCTCATCGCAGAGTAAATGCCAAAATCTTTAAAATACCATATAAGAACCTACATAATTTGGCCCCTATTACCTCTGACCTCATTTCCTACTGACCTTCTTGCTATATTCCTTATTCACACTAAGCATACTCCTATCTCAGAGCCTTAACATTTGCTGTTCTCTCTGCCTAGAGGCTTTTCCAGATGATTATCTCTGCATGCCTCCCTCCTGCACTACCTTCTGATCTCTGCCCAAATGTCTCCTGAGCTAAGTCTTTCCTGGCTACTCTACTTAAAACCGTAACAGTTTTGCTCTTAGGATCCCTAATCCACCTCTCTGGTTTATTTTTCTTCCATGTTACTAACATACATTTAGTTCACTTCTATTCCTGTTTGTCCATATCCTCCCACAAAAACATAAAACTCACAGGGCAAGAGCTTTGTTTTGCTTGGTGCTATATCTTCAATGCCTAGAAAGGATTATGGCACATGGTAGGTATTCAATTAACATTTTTTGAATGAACAAATAATTACACTCTTAGGCTAAAAATTACAATCTTTCTGAGTTTACAAAACAAGAAAATCTAACCAGGGTGCAACAGTTAGTTTTTTATATAAAATGACCATTCTAGTTTTCCAACAGTTAAGTGAAAACAACTCAAGACTTCAGTAGACATTGCAACTAGTACTTCAAGAAATTTAAAGTAATCACTATAGTAAATAGTTCCCCTCCCCAAATTAGGTTTTAGACTCTGTCTACACAGTGACATTTAGTTTCCATGAACTGCTGTCATATTCAACAATGGCTGGCTTGCAGAGACACAACACCAACACACAGGAAAATATTATAAAAATGTTCATTCCAAACTGGTTCCAGACAAAGAATCATGCTCTTTATAAATAAAGAAACTCTAAAAATAAAGGACAGATATTTTTAAATGTTTTAAATATTTGGTTTGGAAATATTTTCAGACTTACAGAAAAGCTGCAAATATAAGAATTCAAAATCACCATTATACCTAAAGTCACCATTGTTAATGTTATTCTCTTCGCTTTACCATCTGTGCTCATGTGCTCTCTTGCACTTTCTTTCCATTCACACAGGCACACACACTACTTTTTCTCTAAACCAACTGAGGATAAATTATATACATCATGGCCCTTTGCTCCATTGACTCAATGTGCATTTCCTATGCACAGAGATATTCTCTTTTATAACTATAGTATATTGTCTTCAGTAATCTGAACACTATTACAATGTTATTATGTACTCTAGTATCCACATCCCCAATTTTTTCGACTGGTCCAATAATATTCTTTTATAGTAGTCCCCCCGCCCATCCAGTATAGGATCCAGTCTAGGAGCAGGCAGTGATTCTCTTAAGCCTCCTTTAATATGGAACACTTCCACATCCTTTGTCTTTTATGACATTGATTTTTTTTTGAAGAATACAGCTCCCTCCCCTTTTTATTAAGTAGAATGCTCCTCAGTGTGAGTCCGTCCAATGTTTCTTCATGATTAGATTCAGGTTATGCAGTCCTGGGCAGACTACCACACAGATGATGATATGTCCCCTCAGGATGTCATATCTGGAATCGCATGGTATCCATCTGCCCCATGTTGTTGTTGTCACCAATGCATAATCCCAGTTTTATACCTTGAAAACAACAGGTCGTCTATGGGGAAACATTTTAATAGCATGGAAATAAACTTCTCATCAATATCCCCCCTCAATTTGTTATATTTCTTGTCCTGTCTTATCTTTATTATAGTCTGCAAATTGACAATCTGCCAACTCTAGAACTCAGAATTCTAATGTAAGCAAGAGACCTCCCTTTTTGATTCATTTATCAGTTTATTATTATGAATAAAGAAGTCTTATTTTTACTGGTTCATAATTGTTATACTTGACAATTAAATGAATCTAGATAAGACCAGTAGGAAACCCAAGAGGGCTCTTATGAAATGCTCCCATTTTTTTTCCCAAAAATATTTTCTTTTACATTTTCTAGTACACAAAAAAGGAAAATGATACAGGCTCACCTGGTATATAACCTGCCCAGGCCTGAAATCAGCCAAGTTCTCTGAGGATCTCTGGTTTCTTTGTGCTGGTAATAGTTTTAGAGATCAAGATTTGGCAATTAAGTGTTCTCACTGCTCTTTTCTTCTTAGCCTTTTCATTGGACAGAGCTACCAGGAACTACATGTGCATATATACACATATGCATACAAATGTGTGTGTGCATACATGTCCATACATACATATACACCTGCACATGTCGGCACAAGGACACATACATATACTAGTTTCAAAAATAATGAATTCACATTAATACCTTCAATTCCAATCCATCCCCACAGGATTCATTTTTGCCTTTCCCCATTCCATATTTGTATGTCCCTCCTTCCTCAGGTTCTGAGTCCAACAACCTCAAACATTTACTCAAAGCATAACATACCTAAAAATGACCCAGAGTTGCTTTGTTCTTATCACTACAAAAATAAACTTCAGTAGAAAGAGTTCAAGATTTGTTTGCAATCCGTCCCTTTCCCTCCACTCAAGTTGAGGGTAAATAGTCAAATATTTGTTAATAAATCACTTAGATTCATTCTTTCTTCCAATTCTTTCAATGTAGGTATAGCACTAAATTAAGATACAGTCAGGTTCATTTTAGTTGTTTAAAATTTTCCCCATCCCTATTTTGAATATGGAAGATAACATGTTTTGCTTTGAAGAGTCAATATATAAAAAGATATACACTTTGAGAACTGTCATTTACACCCACAAACCTTTGGTCCCATCACCTCCCACCACCCCAGCTTTTGCAAAGTTTAGCAGATATATGTCTATTTTATCCCTCACCCTTTTTTAAAAACACAAGATAACAAACTATGTATGTGTATTTACACTAACACATTCAATCCAGACTGGAGGAAGCTCTTCCCAAAACATTTTATAAGACCAGTAATTCTTAATGCCAAAACCAAACAAAGTCATTAAGAGAAAAGGAGACTAGAAATCCGATACCCTTTGTGAAGACAGATGGGAAAAATTTTAACAAAATATTAGCAATATATAATAGAAACATTACATCATGACCAAGTGGAGTTTATCCTGGAAATATAAAGCTGAGTCAACATTGAAAAAATTAATATAATTCAGGGAGCCTGGGTGGCTCAGTCGGTTAAGCGTCTGCTGGATCCCCAGTCTGCTTTGCTTCTCCCTCTCCCTCTGCCCCTTCTCCTCCCCCTGCTCATGATCGTAGTCTCTCTCTCAAATAAATAAATAAAATCTTAAAAAAAAAAAAAGACTCCCTTCCTCTCCCTCTGCCCCTTCCCCACCCTTGCTCTATGTGTATACCCTATGAGATCTGCTCTCTAACAAATCTTTAAGAAAAAAACTTCATATAATCCACTCTATCAACTGAAAAAAATAAAAACCATGATAATCTCAATATTTAAAAAAAGCATTTAACAAATTCAACATCCATTCAGGATTTTAAAAATTCTTAGTAAGCTAGGAACAGAATGCAATCTAACCTGAAAATTGGCATCCTTAAAACAAATACAGTTAATATCATATTTAATGGTGAAAAACTGAATGCTTTTTGTCTTTAACATTATATTGGGAGTCCTAGCCAGTGCTATAAGGCATAAATAATAAATAAAAAGCACACATTACAAAGGAAGATATGAAACTGTCTTTATTCCAAGCAATGCAGACTGTCTATATATAAAGTCCCAGAGAATCTACAAAAAACCCTACTAGATTTAACAAGGGAATTTAGCAACGTTGTAGCATACAAAATTCAATATACAAAGATCCATCATGTTTCCACATATCAACAATGCAAAAAATGAAAATTACATATATACATATTGCTATTTATAATAGCAACCAAAACACATTAAATGCTTAGGAATAAATCTAACAAAATATGTGCAAGATTTATATTCTGAAAACTGCAAACACTGATGAGATAAATCAAAGATGATCAATATACAATGTTCACGGATTTGGAGATTCACATAGTTATCACTTCTCTCCAAATTTATCTATAGATTTAATGCAATCACAATCAAAATTCTAGTACTTTTTTTTGGAAACTGACACGATGATTCTAAAATTCACACAAAAAAAGCAAAGAAACCAGAATAGCCAAAACAATTTCAAAACAAACAAACAAAAGTACTCATATTACTTCATTTCAAGGCTCACTTTAAAGCTATAGTAGTCAAGATAATGTGGTACTGGTGATAGGTAGACACCTCGATCAGTGGAAAAGAAGAAATTCTAGCAATAGACACACACATATGTGGTCAACTGATTTTTGACAAAGATTCAAGGAATTCGGCTTCACCAAATGGTGCTTGAACAACTGGACACTCACATGCAAAAACCAAAGCAAAACAAAAGAATCTCAACCAGCTCATACATCGGAACATATCCAAAATTTAACTCAAAATGAATCATAAACCTAAATGGAAAGCCTAAACTATAAAACTTCTAGAAGAAAACAGTACAAAATAATACTGACTTTGGGTTAGGAAGAATTCTCTGATAGAATTCTCTGATAGATATAAAGCACAAACCATAAAAGGAAACACTGACAAACTGGATTTCATCAAAATTAACTTCTCTCTTGAAAAGACATAGTTTTTTTTTTAGACTTTATTATTTTTTTAAAGCAGATTTAGATTACAACACAATGGAATGGAAGGTACTGAGATTTCTCATATACTCTCTGTCCCCACTCATACATAGCCTCTCCCATTACTGACCTCTCCCCATCAAATGGTACCTTTGTTACAACTGATGAACCTACAGTGACACATCATTATCACCCAAGGTCCACAGCAAATGTTAACTTTTGTACCAAATTTTATAATCATAATTTTGTATTATTTTTCCTAATTAGGGTCCCCCAAACTTACATGCTTCAGGACCCACAAATATTTGCTTTTCAGCAAGATGATTTACGTTTTTCCTGAAGTTCTAATCTCTATTGAGAATTTTTTTTTATTTAAATTGAATTAAATTATAATGTATTACTAGTTTCAGATGCAGAGTTCAGTGATTCATCGGTCTTACATAACACCCAGTGCTCATAACATCATGTGCCCTCCTTAATGTCCTTCTCCCAATTACCCTATCCTCCCACTCCCCACCCCTTCCCCTCCAGCAACCCTCAGTTTGTTTCCTATGGTTTAGAGTTTCTCACAGGGCGTCTGGGCAGCTCAGGTGGTTGAACATCTGCCTTTGGCTTGGGTCATGATCCCAGAGTGCTGGGACAGAGCCCTGCATCTGGCTCTCTGCTCAAGGGGGATCCTGCTTCTCCCCCTTCCTCTGCTCCGCCCCACTGCTCATGCTAGCTCTCTCTCACGCTATCTCAAATAAATAAAGATCCATAAAAATAAAATAAAAATTTTAAAGAGAGTCTCTTATGGTTTGTCTCCCTCTCTGATTACAACTTGTTTTATTTTTCCCTCTCTTCCCCTATGGTCCTGTTTTGTTTCTTAAATTCCAAAAAGACAGAGTTTTACAAATGAAACAAATCTGGGGGGCCTGTCTGGCTCAGTCGGTAGAGCACACAACTCTTGATCTCAGGGTTTTGAACTCGAGCCCCATGTTGGAGTAGAGTTTACTTAAAAAATAAATAATAACAACATAAAAAAATAAAAAATATTAAAAAAAAAAAAAAGAAAAGAAACAATTCCTAAACTGGGAGAATTTATAAAACATATACCACAAAAAAGACAATTATATCTAAAATATACAAAACACTCTTATGACTCAACAATAAGCAACTTAATTTTAAAGAGGTAAAGATATCACTACTTCTTAAAAAGACAGATGTAGACAGAGCAAAGAAACACATGAATGTTCAATATTGTTATTCATTAAAATTAAATTAGAACCATTTTGAATGATGATATGAACATTAGCTTTTTTGTGGAGATAGGCTTTCATTTCTCTGTATGTACCTAGGAATGAAATTTATAGTTCATAGAGAAAATGTTTAACTTTATAAGAAACTACCAACTGTTTGCTAAAGTGGCAATACCATTTCACCAGTAATGTATGAAAGGAAACTTCTAGTTGCTCCACATCCTCACCAATTTTAACACTGTCCAACTTTATTCCTAGCCAAGCTAGTGGGTGTGTAATAGTATCACCCTACGGTTTAAATTTGCATTTCCCTGATGACTAGAGATGTTGAGCATCTTTCTACATACTTGTATCTTTTTACGTGGGATGTATTGGCCATTCACATATCTTTGGTGCAAATTCTTTGTCTATTTTCTGTCAGGGTTCTTTGTCTTATTATCAAATAGTGACAGTTCTTAAGATATTTTAGTTCAAATCCTCTACCAGATATATGTTTTGCAAATATTTTTCCCAGCCTCTGGCTAGCCTTTTCATTTATTAAAACAGTATATTTAAATGTTGATTTATAGGAAATTTACTTACAATTTGTTCACTTTTCTCTATGCATGTACTTAAAGGAATAGGTTCCTTTAAAAAAAAAGTAATAGACTGCTCTTTGGGAGGTGACAAAATCATCATCAACTACTGAACAGTCTTAAGATGATACAGTTGGGACGCCATACTAAAAACAGGGAAGTACATCCTTTTACTTCTACTTTAGAGCCCTTCAAACCACTGGATCCCTATCAGATACCTGACATGAAACCTAAAATTAGGAAGAGAGAGTAATATGTTGAAAGCCTCCCTCCTACAACTCCTTTTTGCAATGTGACCTTTGAATTATAGACATTTCAGATTAGGATATATCATACTTTTTGTTAGTTACCATTTTAAATGAAAACTCTGTGTTTATGAGAAAAGCAAAGAAATTCAACTTTAGTGTAAATACATGAAAAACTAATTTATACAATGACTTTCAATAAGCAGCTGATTAACAAATACATAGGCTAAAAAAAGTTAAAAACCACTACACATGCTTTTGTTGACAACACAGGTAGCTTTATATGTAAGTAGTGCTTACTAGACTTTAATCATCCCGAAATTCTCTCTCCTAACTTTAAGAAAAGTCATATGCTGGCATTTTTCATATTAGTGAAAGGACATGCTCAGTAGA
The DNA here is from genome assembly GCA_002007465.1 of Ailurus styani. Lineage (NCBI taxonomy): Eukaryota > Metazoa > Chordata > Mammalia > Carnivora > Ailuridae > Ailurus > Ailurus styani. Next base: position 897,795 of record LNAC01000361.1, read on the forward strand.
ACATGAAATGTCAAGCAGAACACATTTTTTGAAGTAAAACAATAAAAGTTGCTCTCCACAACAATATCTAGTCTTCTTTTCCCCCAACCCATGCTCCAAAGAGAATCATAACAGTCTGGTATGCATTTTTAGAACACTTTCCATGCTCAAATGAGTATATATACATATAAGTGTATATATATGTATATATATACACACACACACACATATATATACACATATATATGTACGTATGTATATGTACATATATGTGTGTATATATATAATACATACATGCCTTCACAAAATAGGATATATGGCATTTTAGCGTTCTATAAATGAAAATAAATTTTAAAGTGAGGCCTTTATGGCTAAGAAACGATAAAGCATGAAATCAAGAAAAGATCTGAATCAAGTAAGACTAAAAATTTTTTGAAAACTTTTAGAATATATAATTAAGTTTTGAGAACTTACAGAATATATTATCACTTCCATAGCAGGCACTTCCTGAAGTGGCTACAGAGCCTGCAATCCTTTCCTTTTCTGTGCCATGATCAATGGCCTTGAAGGAAAAGATCAGAGGAAAAATCATGGGGATTTAAGGAATGGCTATTTGAATGAACCTTCACAATGGGGCCACAGCCTAAAAAAATTCCTCACCAGAATCCTGCCACTGCCAAAGCAAACAAATCAAAATATAAAGCCTCTTAATGATCAGTGAATAGATGACCCACATCAGAGATCAGGTCCTAACTCCTCCTGCAGCCAGCCTAGTCCTTGCTCAGAGAGTTCATGAAAACTACCACAACCAGGTGGTAAGCAGAGCAGTTATGCAAGGGATCAATTACTTGACTAAGACTGACCTCAACTGCCACTACTGTAGAACCCATTTGCCTGAGTTCCCCATATGCTCTACTTCTTAGCAGGCAAAGTACTGCAAGCCCCCTGGATTACAGAAATGGCAACAGCAGTGGGTGTGGGGATGGGGGAAATGGGTCATGGGGATGAAGGAGTGCACCTGTGATGAGCAATGGGTGTTGTATGGAAGTGGTGAATCACTACATTTAACATCTGCAACTAATATTACACTGCATGTTAACTGGAATTTCAATAAAATCTTTAAAGAAATGGTGATGGCTGGTTCTTTGCTGTAAGAGACACTGATTCTGAATTTGCCTTGCCAGGAACACTATGCAAGATTAACTGAATGTTCATATAAATCACATGGGCTCAAGGTGCTTTGGTGGCTCAGTTGGTTAAGTGTCTGCCTTCGGCTGAGATGGTGACCCAGACTACTAAGATCAAAATCCCTGCATTGGGCTCCCTGCTCAGCAGGGGGTCTGCTTCTCCCTCTGCCCCTCACCCTGCTCTCGTGCTCTCTCTCACTCTCTCAAACAGAATCTTATTTAAAAAAAAAAAAAATCAATCAATCACATGGCCTCTTATCCAAGAATTCACTTCAAATGGCAATGAGTGGAAGCTCAAGGCCTCGTGATCAGGTAGACTTACTCAGACACTGCTATCTCCCTGGTAGAAAGTAAAGGCTTCTTCTTTTTTTTAAAGATTTTATTTATTTATTTGACAGAGAGAGAGATCACAAGTAGGCAGAGGCAGGCAGAGAGAGAGGGGGAAGCAGGCTCCTTGCCGAGCAGGGAACCTGATATGGGCCTCGATCCCAGGACCCTGAGATCATGACCTGAGCAGAAGGCAGAGGCTTTAACCCACTGAGCCACCCAGGCGCCCGGAAGTAAAGGCTTCTTGAAGCTTAATGTACCAGTTGTTGCCCCAGCTAAAAACTTGGGAATGTGCGGTGCTACAGGATATAAAATAGGCTCTGAAACACCAGACAATAAATGCTGTTTCCCATCTCCAGAATACAACGGATGAGGGAACCAACAATTACAGTCGAGTGACGTCTTTTCTGCTTTCAAGGTTTTGTTTCTTACCTCAAGAACTCTGAAATCTGCTGATCTAGAAGTTTTAGTACCCAAGGAAGAAGTTCTTATGCCAGGAAACAAAATAACTGTTTCACTCTATCGAAAGCTGAGCTTATCATGCTCAGTTCAATTTCCTCAGGACAGGAGAAAAACAAGAACAAAAATAGAGTCTACAGAATTGGTTGGGGGTGACTATCCCTGGCTATCAGGGGGAAGTGAGGTTTTGCTACTGTAACTCTGGGAGCCAGGAAGACCAAGAGCAGAACTCAGGGGAAGCTCCTGGAGTATGTTCTCACAGTGCGCATGTTAAGGGTCAGCAGAAGACTATCCCAATTCCATACTGTTGGCTCAGACCCTATGAGGGGCTCAGACTCTTTCAAGAATAAAAGAGAGTCAGCTTGTTAGGAACAGAACTCTGATAAGCCAAGACAGCTGAAGGTATGAAACCTGAAGTGAAATAGATTAGGGTGTGTGCACCGACACAAAACTAAAAACTAAAGCCACCACTGATTTCCTTACTAGTCACTAGTGTGTAATAAGTAGCCCATCTCTCCCTTTAAACACCTTTTCATCTCCTTTTCCTTTTCCCCAATCATGCAGAAGGCAAGTTAGCAGGAATTAAATTTAAGTTGTAAAATACCAAGAATCACAATGCAACTGGGGCAGCATAATGCTAGAACCAGTGGCCCTGTGGCCCTGCCTCTGGATAGTACCAGAGGTACTCTGGTACTGAGATGGTACCTCAGCTTGTGTTGAGATTTTCTCCCACTAGAAACACTGCATCAACAGATGGGATGAGGGTTATCTCTACCTTTACGTAAGTGCGGAGGGAAATGAGGCGAGAGAAGAGAAGGGAAAAGAGGTGGTTAAACTACTAAAGGCTGAGATATTCTAGTTATTTGATAGTCCCTTCCTGGGGATGGCCACCAGCATACAAGCAGACTCTGGGGCTATGGCTATATATCATAATCTCGGTCCCCTGGCTTTGGGAGACAGATAGCTGGTCTCAATAGGGTAATCTAGTCCTTTCTGATTAGGATGTAAAAACTGAAAAGGCAAGGCAGAGAAACTACATCTTTAATGTGAAGTCACATTAATGGCAGGGGTCTAGAAAGAAGGTATAAAAACTGGGGATGAGATCCCCACAGCTCCTCTGGTTTCTTCTATTCAAGACCCACTTGTTCGATTCATCATTCAATGTCCAGTATGGGTTCCCAAAGTGGCTTTTGTCCGCCACCCCCACCTTAAGCTGATGAGTATCAGCTGATTGCAACCCAAAACATGCTAACAGGACTTCTAGGAAGTGAAAAAAGGTATGGAAGGTTCTCATTTTAACATCAAATTATCATAATCATACATTTTCCTTGCTTCCTCTTACCCTGCTCAAGAACTCAACTCCTATCATGTTGTACTTTTGCCTTCAGAATCATGACATTAGAACCCTCGTGCCTACCATGCTTTTTCATATCCTCTTATTTTGCAAGAAAGTGTACTTACTCCAATGCTTCAGTTTGTTCATTTCAGCCACAGTTCCCTGTTAAGACTTTACTATGAAGCATCAGCAGTTCTTCGCAACTCGTGACACCTTACCAGTGCCAATAAAGCAAACTAAATGATTACTGATTAACAATGGAAATGCATTTTTTCCTTAAAAGATACTTAGTATAAAAATGTCAAGCCCAGGCTAACTCTGCTCTCCATGTGCCTTGCTTCCTTGTCACTTAAATCCTAGATCACCAACATGGACTTGTGGCAGGAGAGGCATAAGCAGTTTCAGCTCTAGTCTTCCATTCTGGATGGAGTTGTCATTAACACTAATTTACCCAACCCTTACACCCCAGATTAGAGGAGGGTTCCTAGCTTCTTCCAATATACACTCTACCCTACTCTTAGCCTTTCTGCTGTTCTAGCCCTGTTGATACCTCAGTTATTATAACTAGGCTTCTGTTTTGACACTTTTGGAGGTTCCTAGTCTGGTTCCCATCTAGTCTCTTCCTAGGACACCTACTTCTGATTACCAGTCTCAATCCCAAGGAAAGAAATCAGGCCACGATCTAGAGCCCACTACCAACAAACAGAATTTTGTAACAGCCACTCATATATGTGTAGCTGTATGTATTTTATTCATTTACACATACACACACACACACACAAACACACACACACATACTTTCTTTCTCCAAGATGCCATGTGCTTCTTCATCTTGAATTCACAGAAAAGGTTTGCTCTCTGGCTGTTCCATTTCTGACATGGCTTACTAAAGAGACCTTTCCTCCACACCTATAGTTTAGACAAGACTGGCTCTAACATGCAGCACTACTAAGTGCAGACTCCTACTCTGTCCTGTACAATAGTAACCTCTACCCTAGTCTAAAACTTAGCTATGCTCTATCATCATAAATACAACAAAACTCTAAAATATCTTGAGATATGGTACAAGTAAGCAAACTTAAAGAATTTAGAAACAAAGCAATTAAACAGATAAATGAAAAAAAATATTTTCTAAATGGTATGGATTGTCAACTTGGTAGTATAGTATTATTAAAATAATATCATTTCCAAACATTTACATGCCCCCCAATTTTTTAAATCATTAGATTATAATTTTTAAAAGTAAATAGACAAAGACTATATTACATTTTATAAATATAACTCTATTATAGCATATAAATAGGACCATTTCAGTCCCAAGAGCTCTAGCAGTAATTTCTTGACCCAAAATTAATAAGGTAAGGAGAGCAGTAAAACAGTGTATATTTCTAGTCATATAAATTAGTAGCTTTTTTTAAAAGATTTTATTTATTTTTAAGTAATCTCTCCACCCAACTTGACACTCAAACTTATAACCCCGAGATTGAGAGTTGCATGCTCTACCAACTGAACCATCCAGGTACCCCAATTAGTATCTCTTTTGATCAATGTTGAATACTTAATTAAACTTCTAATCCCATTTAGTACCCAAAATGGGATTCCTATCACTTTTTCCACGTTCATTATACTTCACCTTCATTGAATACTTGAATACTACACCTTCACTAAAGTTGTTCCCTTCCCTGGCTTTCTCTACCTTGATTCTTAACTAAAGATCAAGTCACTAATGAGATCATCACAGGTATAAGGGAAACCTGCAAAGTAGCCCAAGATTCAAGGAAAAAGGTGTGTGTACTTACATTAGGCCCCTTATAAGGCAAGAGAGCTACAGTAAGAACAAGTGTAATGAATAAAAAAAGAACTCCAGGGGCACCTGGGTGGCTCAGTGGGTTGGGCCTCTACCTTTGGCTCAGGTCATGATCTCAGGGTCCTGGGATCAAGGCCCACATACGGCTCTCTGATCAGCTGGGAGCCTGCTTCCCCCTCTCTCTCTGCTTACTTGTGAACTTTCTCTCTGTGTCAAATAAATAAATAAAATCTTAAAAGAATAAAAAAGGGAACCCCAAATACTGTGGCTAGGGAGGAATGCCAATGAAACCTCAACACACATGTCGTTACCACAATATTTAATAATTATCTGTTCATAAGCTAAAGTAGTTTACTAGCTCTTTGAAATGAGAAATAGTACTTTATTATCTTAACTTTTTCACCACAGAAAGTAGACAGGTAAAAAACGGTTGTTGCATGAAAAAAGAACAATCAAGGATTCAGATGGCTAGTTAAGGAGTGGCAAATATACTCAGCTTAGATGCAATACAGTCACTGTAGACAGACAACTTCCAGGGAGGACCTTACTCTAACAAAACCAAGCGTGATGTGAGTTCCAAGTCCCTTCCTAAAAACAACTTCCTACTGACATCAATAATCACAAGACAAAATGCACCCACGTCATGGATTAATTTCATTTGCTCTTACCCTTTCACCAAGCAATTATTTTCCTTTATTCCAATTTTATATTACTATAACCCTTTCCTCAGTGTAACACTATGCTTAATATTTATCTTTTAAAAATCCACTTTATTACAGGCATCTGGGAATGAGTTACTGGCCAATATATCTTATAAATTGCTGTCCAGACACCTTATAGTGAGTTGAATTCTCATGAAGAAAACAGATTATGTGATAGGAAAATAAAAATGTAATTTAGTTTTACCTATAACTCCAAAAAGCCAGCAGATTCTTTACTAAGGTAGTCACTTTGCCATCTTTAAAAATTTTTTTGTAAAAATGGGACTATTTTATTGACCCTTTAATGATAACAGATGATGAAATGAGACCAGACTCAAAACTTATATGCATAGTACTTAACTCTGCTACCCAGAAGGATATGAGAAAAATTTTCAAAATGCCGAAATTAGCATGCTATATAGGAGCTTTTCTAAGCTTTAATAAAACTGAAAAAAGCACATGCAGATGTGACTAATAGATATAAGCATGCTAGATATTAAATAATAACACCAAAACAACAATTAGGTACTGGAATGCAACTGGTCTTCTTCCATTAAAATAGCACTTGCTAAACAACCCTGACTGGACTGACATCAGGATATGCAAAGCAACTACTAAAATCTATACTTAAAGTAGGTATCAACAAGCAGAGTAAGAAGAAAGGCCAGAATGTGAGGATCCTTTAAAGATTTTTCAACACTGGCAAGCCACGGACAAAAAAATGGCTCATTTTTTATGAATGTATTAGTCAGGCTGAGGACATTCAAAGCGCATGCAAATTCATAAAGAAGAAAAAGAATAAGCTTTCTAAGAAAGATACAGTACTCTTCTCCAAGCTATGCCTACAGATCACTAGGATTAAATATCGCCATCTCAGAAAGGCTATTCAGCACATACTTCTGCCCAGCCCCAAATACACAAGTACACGTCCTGTGGTAATGGTAGCCTCCATGCCTTTCAGCAGATGCCATGTCTGTCCGGCTTCCCCACGCCCTCCAGAAACTAGAAACACCTATGTCAACCCGTGCGGTTGGTTAGGTTATACAATCTAACACAAGCTGGGAATCGCTGAACTTATTTATTCTGGTGACTCAGATTTAAATCTAGGTCTTTCTGGAAAAGGAGGTGGAGAACACAAATGAATGTGTTGACACCATTTTCCACTAATATTTATTATATAACTAAAGCAAACTCAAAAGATTTTCTGCTCTTTATAGAGGTTTTTTGGGTTGGTTTGTTTTTTTCTCTTTATATAGGTTTGACCAAGAAACCAGCTTTCAGAAATGCTCAGGTCTAACTAGGTCCAGCATGGCATCAGCTACACTGAATGACCTGACATAAAACAATTCCCTTTTGCAGACAACTCCCCTATGGTGTTGCCACTCACACACATTGTCCTTTTCTGTATTCCTCTAGCCTCCTCTTTAAGCTGCCACCAAGAGCTACCTGTTAGCAATAACTTCACAATTTCAAGATAATTTTTAAAAGATTTTATTTATTTATTTATTTATTTATTTATTTATTTATTTATTTATTTATTTATTTATGGGGGGGCAGAGGGAGAGAGAGAATCTCAAGCTGACTGAGTGCAAAACCGGATGTGGGGCTCAATCCCACAACCCTGAGATCATAACTCGAGCCAAAATCAAGAGTGGGATGCTCAACTGACCCAGCCACCCAGGTGCCCCATCAACAATTTTTCAATGCTATTTCACTCAGAGAGAATAGATACTTGAAACACTGGAACTTCAGAAATAACAGAACAGCAATAAAACAGTTTTCATTTTCACCAGAGAGATAACTCATCTATTTCTGGAGTTACCAAACTAAAATGAAATATATAAAGCACGCTGGTCATTAATCTGACAGATCAAATTACTTTAAAAATAATACATGCTAGGAAAATCATTTAGTACAATTTTCAGGGTAACCTAGTTGCAAAATGCTTCAGGAGCAAAAGTAAGGTTTTCGTGTTAAAAAGTTTTTTTCTAAATGTTTTACTTTATTCCTAATCCTTATCTTCAGTTTTTAAATATTAAAATCAGACTAATTTTTTCCAAGAAAACTCACCTGATTGATAGTAAAATCAATTGATTTTATAATTTTCTATGATTCTGACATGAGTAAATTTCAGTTTTCACCAAGAAAATGCTACCAATCTCCCTGATATTCAGATCAAACATCATCTTAAGGTTCCCCTAATCATCTCAACTAAAAGTAATCTTTCTACTTACTAAGCAGCCATAGAGCTTCTGTACCTCACAGACCAATCACATACTATTCAATTACTTATGAGTCTGTCTTATCTTCATGGTATTACAGAGGCACTGAGAGAACAATCCACATCTTAGACATCCTCATAGCTCCCAGAGCACCCAAGACAGCATACTATAAAATATTTACTAAATATTTAGGAAAGAAATTATAGAATTTTTATTATATGTTTTTAGCATCTTTGAGAGTCTATTTACTATATATCATCATTTTGAGAAATAAGAACTAGGTTTTAATCCCTTATACTTGATCTAATTTAGTCACTCGTCATTACAGACATAAGTCAAGCTAAATAAAATTATTAGGCAATCGATACACAATGATTTTTCTAAAAATAACTGATAGGGAGTTATTTTTATTTCATACTTGTTTAGTTAAATATGGCATTTATCACCTAATACTGTGTTTTAATGAGCAACATGCCATGGGGGAAATACTTGGGCTTTAGAGTTGCAGAGACCCAAGCTTTTATCAAGGAAAACTGATTATGAATTTACCAAAGGATTTCTAGGGCAAAGAAAATAAAGAAACATAATAAAACATGTATTATCATTCTTTCAGTCGATAATGAATAGTTTTAGAATTCCTAAGAGTGACAGTAAACATTTATTTTCTTAAGACTTACATAATTTTGTGACAACATGCTTATTACCTAAGTACATTCATTCACTCAACAAATGCTTACTGAAGGCCAATTATATCCCTATGTGTACGTATTTAGAGAATAAAACTTGCTGAAATACATTATACAATATGTGGTAATGTTCTACAGCTGTTTATTCATTTACACTATAAGTACCTCTTCTGCTTTTCCAAAATCTCCTTTATATTCAGTACAGTAATAAAGGGTACTTAATAAATATCTCTTGACTAACTGTCCAATATTTCTTTCTTTATATTCTGTTACATGTTAAAAATGAAAGTTCCCAGTAAGCAAATATACTAGTGATTAAATAAGTAAGTCCAGCAAAGCAGAATTAAGAAGAATGCTGTGTATTTGAAATTTTACATGACCATATCCAGGGCTGTGAATGAACTACCCAGTGAAATATAATCAACCACTTGCCTAGTTACTCGTCACCCTTTTTACAGCAAATGCACGGAAGAAATATATATATCTTTGTCTAGTACCTATGAAAATAAGCACAGAATCTGAATTTTCTACATACTAACCTCTTCACCCTGAGGGGAACAAAAATATCAACATGCTTGTATTAGTCAACATTTTTCAAAATGAGCAAAATCATTATGCTTTTGGGGGCACCTGGGTGGCTCAGTCCATTAAGCGGCTGCCTTCAGCTCAAGTCATGATCCCAGGGTCCTGGGTTCAAGTTCCGCATCAGGGTCCCTGCTTGGCAGGGAGTCTGCTTCTCCCTCTCCCTGCCACTCTGCCTACTTGTGCTATCTATTTCTCTGTCAAATAAACAAAATCTTTAAAAAAAAAAAAGATCATTATGCTTTTAGCAATAAAATACATACAAATTAGTATTATACTACAGTCATGTAAAATGTTACCACCGGGTAAAGGGTGATAGGTGAAGGGTACATGGATTCTATGATTTTTGCAACTTCCTATATGTTTATAATTATTTCAAAATTAAAATATAAGGATGCCTGCATCGGTCAGTCAGTTCAGCATCTGCCTTTGGCTCAGGTCATGATCCCAGGGTCCTGGGATTGAGTCCCCCATCAGGCTCTTTGCTCAGCAGGAAGCCTGCTTCTCCCTCTGCTTGTGCGTAAGCTCTCTCTCTGACAAATAAAATTTTTTTTAAAAAATTCAAAATATAGGGCGCCTGGGTGGCTCAGTGGGTTAAAGCCGCTGCCTTCGGCTCAGGTCATGATCCCAGGGTCCTGGGATAGAGGCCCGCATCGGGCTCTCTGCTCAGCAGGGAGCCTGCTTCCTCCTCTCTCCTCTCTCTCTGCCTGCCTCTCTGCCTACTTGTAATCTCTCTCTCTCTGTGTCAAATGAATAAATAAAAATCTTTAAAAAAAAAATTCAAAGTATATATATCAGTAAGGTAATGTAATTTGAATAAATGTTAGAAAGTTTAAAATATATAAATTGCTTTTCTAAATTCAAACACTTAAAATGTACTAAGAGATCTGGATTTTTTTTTTAAGATTTTATTTATTTATTTGACACAGAGAGAGAGATCACAAGTAGGCAGAGAGACAGACAGAGGAGGAAGCAGGCTCCCCGCCGAGCAAGGAGCCCGATGTGGGGCTTGATCCCAAGACCCTGAGATCATGACCTGAGCCGAAGGCAGAGGCTTTAACCCACTGAGCCACCCAGGCGCCCTATATTTTGAATTTTTTAAAAAAAATTTTATTTGTCAGAGAGAGNCTGGATATTTTGAGACAGTACTTGTGGGATTTTTTTTTCAAGATTGTATTTTATTTTCATTAATCTCTACACCCAACTTGGGACTTGAACTCACAACTCCAAGATCAAGAGCTACAAGCTCCACTGACTGAGTCAGTCAGGTGACCCACTTGTAGGATTCTTCTTATGTTGAGTCCTATCGTTCACTTTAGCAGCACATATACCAAAATTGGAACGATACAGAGAAGATTAGCATGAGCCCGGCGTAAGGATGACACATAAAGTGTTGAGTCCTAGGTACAATAATTAATCACCTCCTAAATTAGAAAGTAAAATTTATGTGTGTGGATGCTTTATTTAGAGCAAGGTAATAAACCTACAAGGTTCTATGCAGATACAAACAAATCAGTTGTTCCCCTGAAGAAAAAAATAATACAAAATAATTTGGCATGAGTGTTTAATATCAAGTAATGGCTAAGTATAACACTATGTCAACTACACTTCAATAAATACAATGGCTATGTATTAGATGCTTACTTTTCTTAGGCTAATATTAAATTAATTGGCCTCTTTAAGTCCATACTGGCTGGAGAAGAGGGAAATGAGCTAGGAAGAAACATACAGTAAGAGGAAGCTGGAACTGATATTTTAAAATGCAGCAAATTTGGGGCACCTGGGTGGTGCAGGTGGTTAAGCATCAGTCTCTTGGTTTTGTCTCAGGTCATGATCTTGGGGTTATCGAGCCCTGCATGGGCACTGCACTCAGCACAGTCTGCTTGTGACTCTGCCTCTACCCCTCCCCACAGCATTTATCTATTTAAATAAATCTTTTAAAAAAAAAGAGCAGGGCGCCTGGGTGGCTCAGTGGGTTAAAGACTCTGCTTTCAGCTCAGGTCATGATCTCAGGGTCCTAGGATCGAGGCCTGCATCGGGCTCTCTGCTCAGCAAGGAGCCTGCTTCCTCCTCTCTCTGTCTCTCTGCCTGCCTCTCTGTCTACTTGTAATCTCTCTCTCTGTGTCAAATAAATAAATAAAATCTTAAAAAAAAGAGCAAATTCATCAAGTGTTGATGACATACCTTTTCTTCATGTCAGAGAGTAACCTGTAACAGAATCCCTCCCACAACATAGGTACCAAGGGCTTAAGGACTGAGGATAGCAAACAGAACTAGTGTTTGCTATCCAGAACTCAACTATCACTATTATCTAAGAGACCTGCACTGCAAAGGACTGCCAAAAGATAGAGAACTAGAGGCCAGACGGGACAGGTCACAGGCCCCAAGTACCACAGCTCTGTAGTGGCAGAGGTAGTACAAGAATTTAAATCCCTTAATTTCTGGGACTCTGCAGTGCCATTATAAATAGGCACTTATCTTTCATAAGTAGCAATAAAGAATACTTTAAAGAGATTAGGCCATACACAAAAGAATCAAATAACTGTAATTAGTTTATTAGGAAAAAAAAAATTCTTACCCAGTAGTCGCTAGACTCCAAAATACAAGTACTGTACTTTAAACCCACTATAGCTTCACATGAATGCAGCTGACTTACAGTTACTAATCTAAGCTTGTAATTTCACCAGAATGGATAATGATATTACCACGGAAGATTCAGTTTTCCGAAGGCCTAACAGTGTCTGCTATTGGGTCAGTGTAACAAAAGAAAGGGCTGTCAAGGTGCACCCGCAAATCTCAACCATGCTTGGGTACCACAACACCTAACTGCCATGGTACTCTTCTGTGGAACAGCACAATGATACAAGGTACTTAAAATAACTTAATGCATTACTATTGTCCCAAGTCATGCACTAAATATACTATATACAAATAGAAGCTGGTGACAATTTTTTTTAATTGTGGGAGAAAACTTAAACCTAAGTCACTAACAATTGTCCTTGACGTAAGAAAACCAACGTACACATTTAGCAGTAAGACCACTCTATTAGAGAAATGAAGGCCCTACTTACACATAACCATTAAAAAAGCAACAACAAAAAACCTCAAACCCAAAACAAAATAAACATTCAGCACATAGCGAAATTACCACTTTGTCAAAATACAAACAGTACCCACATTAGGCGGACCAAGATATATTAAATATTTCACAAATATTAAAAAACTAAAAAACTAAAGGGCCTATCACACTAGGTTTATCACAACAGATTGCAACACTACTAAAGATCAATAATCCAATATTTACGAGCATACATAAGACAGCCTACTGCACGCAATGATTTTTAGTTAAACAAAAATGGAAGAAAATTCCTACCACTAACATATATTACTTTAAACTCTTTGCCTCAGGACGCCTGGGTGGTTCATTGGGTTAAGCGTCTGCCTTCGGCTCAGGCCATGACCCCCGAGTCCTGGGATCGAGTTCTACACTGGGCTCCTTGTTCAGTGGGGAGCCTGCTTCTCCCACTGTCTGCGGCTCGCCCTGCTTATGCTCATGTGCGCCCACTCTCAAGACGGCAAATAAATAAATAAAATCTTAAAAAAAAAAATTAAATGCTTTGCCTCATCTTACAATGAGTACAATACTTAGTCTACCAATATCTTTCTCCTTCCTGCAGGCTCAAAGACATGCAGGTATGGGGCACCTGGGTGGCTGAGTCAATTAAGTGTCTGCCTTCAGCTCAGGTCATGATCCCAGAGTCCCAGAATAGAGCCCCACATCTGGCTACCTGCTTGGTGGGGAGTCTGCCTCTCCCTCTCCCCCTCCTTCTGCTCCTCTCTCTCTTGCGCTCTCTCTCTCAAATAAAGAAATAAAATCTTAAAAAACAAAAACCAAACAAAGACATGCAGGTATTATGGCAGAGACAGAACACAATGTGGAAGCCTGAGAGGTAAGGACTGAGGGACTCAAGAGTTACTGGTAAGATTTCCAGGCTTAAGATGATACCTACATGTTGGAGAGCTGAAGAGTCCCTGCTGGAGCAGCCATTTCTACAGACTCAGCGGTGAGCACAAAAAGCCCATGGGCCTGCACCAGCATAGTGAGGTAAATAAACACTAATTGTTTGTTCAACCAAATGAAACACGCTAAGAAATATTGTGGATTTTATTTCTGGTACTAGACTTTTCACACTCTGCTCCTGCTTGAGTTGTTTATAGATGTAATATTCTAGACCTATCAGTGTCTTGTTTATTAAAGATTCAAGAGCCCAGTAATATAATAACCTCAAAAAAATTCCCACCAAAGAAAGGAAAACCGAAGTGCAAATAAGCCAAAAATTGTACAATAACCCTAACTCTATTTAGCCTGGAGAGAAATTATCTACGTTTGTTACATTTACATTCATTTATAATGAATGAATGAAAGAACTTCCAAAGTATTGGCATTTCTTGAGCTTGTGATTAGAAAAAGGATCAGGGCGCCTGGGTGGCTCAGTGGGTTAAAGCCTCTGCCTTCCGCTCAGGTCATGATCTCAGGGTCCTGGGATCGAGGCCCGCATCAGGCTCTCTGCTCAGCAGGGAGCCTGCTACCTCCTCCCTCTGCCTACTTGTAATCTCTCTCTCTGTATCAAATAAATAAATAAATAAATAAATAAAGTCTTAAAAAAAAAAAAAGAAATAGGATCAGGCAGCAGGGAAAGATGTTAAGAGATTTGGGGGAAGCTTGCCCATGGGTTTCAGGGGAACGGAAGAACAAGCAAGCAGAGGCTGGCACATGGAGGTCCACTTGATCATTCACCAAGTATTTACTGAACACTTATTATGCACGGCTCACTGCTTGGGCACTAAATGCACAGTGATCAGCAAAACAGATAGAATCCACATTCACATGAGGTAGCAGTCACTACGAAGTACTGTTGAGTATCTCTTACCCAATTTGCAATAATTACGCATTTTCAGCAATTCTAAAATTTGACAGACATTAATTCAATGAAATAGGAATTCAGAGGTTTAAAAAAAAAAACAATCTAGGACCTCAGCCTAGGAAGAAGAGACAAACAAAGCAGCTATTAAGTATGGGTATGACAAACAGTGCTAAGGGAACACAGGGGAGGGACAACTCAGCACTATTCCCGGTAGGACAGGCTTAAGGTAGGAGAGGTAGCATACTTCAGAAACCTCAAGTAGGAGACAGGAATGCATCTCTGTCCATGGGAGAGGACCCACTCTAGGCTCAAACTCACTGAGCTCAGAAGTCAAAGTCCTCACACTGGCCTGACCCCAGCTCTCACCTGCCTCCAACCAACCCCTTCCTTTTCTCTAAACATCTCAAGCATCCTCCCTCTGCAAAGCCTCAGCACCTGCTTTGCTTGCAAATCTAAAACTCTCACTCCCTAGAATACTTCAAGTCTCTGCTCAGACGTCACGGTAACAGAGGCCTTTTCATACAGCCCTCTATAAACGGCACCAGCACCCACATCAGCAACCTACTATTCCCTAACTCCTTACCCAGTCTTATGTTGCTCAAGACACTAATTACCAACTGATAACAGTACACACTTGTCATCTGTCCCCCTCCAGAATTTAAGCCCCTTGACAAAACTCTTTCACCTAGCACTCTGCAGGGCAGACAACACACTCAAATCTTTTTTTTTTTTTAAGATTTTTATTTATTTGAGCAAGAGAGAAAGAGAGAGAGAGAGCAGCAAAGGGGAGGAGCAGAGGGAGAAGCAAATTCCCTGCTGAGCAGGGAGCCTGACGTGGGGCTCAATCACTGGACCCTGGGACCCCGACCCCAGCCCAAGGTAGACGCTTAACTGAATGAGCCACCCAGGCGCCCCAAAATCTTTTTTTAAGTGAACAAATGAACTGCTGTCAGAGATGACACCAGGGAAGCTAGAGCCAGGTCACAAAGAGCTTTGTACGGTCTAGAACCCCATGTTCTGATGGCTCTTTGATGACTTAGGACCTATTAAAAGATTTTAAAGAGGAAAAAAATGCATATTGAAAAAATCACAACTGTATATTTTTCAAAATTATAAAAGAAGAGAGTATTTGTTTTGGAAAGGTTGTGAGAGGAATTGATGAGCAAAGGTGAGACTAGAGCTAAGGAAAGCATGTATAAAAGAGCACCGTAATACTTCAGCAGAGAAATACAGGCCCGAATAAGAAAGGCTTCTGAGGAGGAAAAGGTAGAGAAGTACTTAGAAGATAAAAGCAATTGGACTCGGTACTTGACGGGAAGTGGAAACTGAGGAAGACAGAGGAATGGAAGATGACGGCCAGATGGAGCCAGATGTCCACCTAGTGACACACTAGATACAAATGGCATTTCCTCAAATTGAGAAGATAGGAGGAGAGAGGACATTTTGTCGGGGAGAAAGACTGAGTTGAGGTTTGGACAGATTGAGGCTAACGTGCCCATGGAACATCTCAGTTGCATATGTCTAAACTAACAGTTGAATATATGAATCTCAGTGAGTAAGGTTTGGACTGGTAAAACAAACAAGTGATAGTTAAGGATGTATGCTCAAATATAAAAAATGTACCATTTTTAAATATTTAAATGATTAGCCTTCAAATGTGTTGTCATTCCATACGGAAAAACTAAAAACCATTTTATCTTCCAGAATAAAATCAGCACTCTAAATGTCATTAATGCTTACACATTAGTATATAAAAAATAAAACTTGATAAACACCAAAAAAAGTACACACACTTAATCAGAAATACACCTTCTAAAATTACATGAAAATTAGCCTTCTAACTTTCTAATTTTTCTAACTACCAGAGAAGTAATGCTACAATCATTTATGTATTAATACTTCTTACAAGTTCCTGGATGAGTTTCCGTAGTGTAGTGGTTATCACGTTCGCCTAACAAGTTCCTGGATGAGTTCAAAGTCTACACGACTGAATTATTTCAGTCTTTTTTAAGCAAAAGTTGAAGAAATGCTTCATAATTTGAGGTTTTTAAATTCTAAATTTTTATGAAAAAAAAGCTTTACGTAGCTTTTTCTGAGGCACGTTTTTAAAATGTTAACAGCTAAGTTTTAGAATTCCTTAATGACTCCTCTCAAAAAAAGCAATTCTAATAACATGAAAGGCAATTTCATAATAAGAAATCAACAAACATTCTTTGAGTCCTATAGCTTTCACAGTAAGATCATGACTGATGACTAAGTAAAAAAATATATATATTCAGGAATGTGGGTCATAAACTTTCCATGTTGGTTCAAACACAACTGAAATGAGAGATAAAAAGTCAAAAATGTGAAAGGACTGCTACACACATAAAAACGGCTAAAAGCTTAGTAACTGACAATAGTAAGTACTGACAAGGATGCAGAACAACTGAAACTTTTTTTTTTTAAGATTTTATTTATTTATTTGACAGAGAGAGAGATTACAAGTAGGCAGAGAGGCAGGCAGAGAGAGGAAGAAGCAGGCTCCTTGCAGAGCAGAGAGCCCAATGCAGGGCTCGATCCCGGGACCCTGAGATCATGACCTGATCCAAAGGCAGAGGCTTTAATCCACTGAGCCACCCAGGCGCCCCAACAACTGACACTCTTAACGTTGCTTGTAGGAACTCAAAATACTAGTCATTTTGGAAAAGTTTGGCAACTCAATATAAAGTTACTGCAAATGACAAATACATACTTCTCCTAGGACCCATCATCCATTCCTAGGTACAACTCAAGAAAACTGAAAACATTTGTCCCTCACATTGTTTATAGCAGCTTCATTCACAACTGACCCAAACTAGGAATGACCCAAGACACCTTAATATAAGGGTATTTATGCTGCAATAACTAGCAAGTACTACAAATCAGGGAGTTTTTTCTTTGGAGACCATGTCGTTACATTTGTCAGCACACCACTGAACAAACTACTGATACATGCAACAACTTAATGAACAGCAAAATCATTATGCTAAGGGACAGAAGACACAAAAGACTACATACTGTAGGATTACATTTACATGATATTCTAGAAAAAAGCATAAGGATATGAGTTAGATTAATAGTTGCCAGGGGCTGGGGCAGAGGGAGAGAACCTTTGTTGTGATGGAAAGGTCTCATATCTTCATTGTGGTGATTATCCAATTGTATACATTTGTGAAAACTTTTACTGCATGTAAATCATACTTCGTTAAACCTGATGACAAAAATTAGAGTAGGAGTTGTTTATCTCTTAATTCCTTTATGGATGATATATGCATCATACTACGAAAGGAAAACTGGAACTTAGCAGAACTGTCAGGAAGGCAGATTTTAACTCACATAAACAGAAAAAGATTTAAAATGTTGAACAAAGAAATGAACTTGTAATGACATAGGTATGAAAATCAGAGGCTGGGTGATCCTTCCAAGGATGCCACAGAAATGGTCCTACTTTGGGTGTGATTTCAGGTTAGTATCAGTAAGAGAGGTCTGCATCACTAAGGTCTCTTCCTACTTGGGAGTCAGTGGCTCTAAAATTCCATGATACAGTATGTCATGATAACCTCGGATCCACTTTTCAATTTTAACAAAACATAAATTACTCATTTTAACATCAAGCAAATGTTATCACTGACTCAAAGCTTAGCATAGCCTTCTTGCTAACAGTGTCGGATCTGACCTTAGACAGCCTGGTTTGAAGTGTTTAGCCCACCAGTGTCTGTGTGACTTTGAACAAGCGTCTCTAAATATCTACTCATCTGTAAAATGGGATTAACATTTTTCTTTTTTTTTTTTTTTTTTAAAGATTTTATTTATTTATTTGACAGAGAGAGAGAGATTACAAGTAGGCAGAGAGGCAGGCAGAGAGAGGAGGAAGCAGGCTCCCTGCGGAGCAGAGAGCCCGATGCGGGCCTCGATCCCAGGACCCTGAGATCATGACCTGAGCCGAAGGCAGAGGCTTTAACCCACTGAGCCACCCAGGCGCCCGGGATTAACATTTTTCTAAGCGTTCAGTAAGAATGCATGAAAAATGATTTTATGTGCTAAACTCTCAATAATAAAAATTTCTTAGCCATAACTCCAAGTGAAGAATATAAATCATCAAATCTCTTAAGAATTTTACCTTCCAAATACAGGAGATTTATTAATTACATATCCACTAGTTCATAATCTTTTGTGGAGCCATCTTTTGAGAATGTGATGACTCCATGGACTCTTTATCCAGAAAAAATCCAAATACATGCTACATTCTGCATAGGATTTCTAGTGATTCAAGGACCCTCTGAAGCACACGCATTATATTAAGAGTGCCTGATGTAAACTCTTAAAATTGTAAAGTTTAAGAATCTTCCAAGCAGATAATCCAATATTGAAATACTATGCTGTCATTCATTCTTTTCCGTTTTAATAGATATTGCAAGACCAGAACATCATGTTTTCTAATTCATCTCTCCTTTTTTGCAGAAATTTTAAATTAGAAATCTAACATTTTTACATGAATCAATTTCAACTCAAAAAAGAAACTAGTATAAATCTGTATTTCTAGCAGCTTAAGAATGAACAGTTCAAAGTATAACATGTACTACTGTGCTCAAATATCCTAGCAAGAGTTCTCAAGTCTAATGCAATATGTATTTCTAAATATAAAAAAAATTACCCAGCTCTTTCCTGTGTTTAGAGTCCGACCATAAAGTTTTATTTTTTTTAAGCAGGATTTGTTTTGCTAGGCCTGTGCACTAATACACACCTAGTTTGTTTTTTTTAACCAACATATTTTTGGTTTTGTTTTACATTATGTTTGTTCTATTAGCCTAATGGTGGAAACTAATTGTTCTTAACCTGCTCTCAAACAATTCCAACCTGGAAACATACTATCTCAAAGCAAAAGGTTTTATATTTCTTTTTTAATTGTTCGGTCTTCAGACTAAAATAACCATTTGGCATAATCAACTCATGCCCATTACTGAACAAAAAATTGTTTTTCCTATGCATTAGCACCATTTTCCCACAGGAAACATCCATTTTTTTAAGGCGGTGGAAGTAGAGGCAAGGATTCACACGTATAGTAAACATCCTTTCAATCAGGTTTTATCAGGTTATTTCAGCGAAAGGAGGACCTAATGCTGTAGATCTCAGAATTCAATGGTACAAATCAATGAAAAGCTGCACCTGAGGATCAAACACGGGCCAGGTGGGCCAAATGGCTCTTGGTAGGAAAGGTCACATCTGCCTTCCGAACCCCACCGTAACGGTGAATGTTTGCGATGCCACCACCTCCCATGTACAAGAGAAGGGCAAACACACACCCCAGGAGCATCTCGGTTCCTCGCATAAACGAAGGGTTTCCAGCACAGGGCGTTGGGGGAGAGCAGGGCTCCGGAATGAGCAGGAGAGGCCCGCAGCCCGGGAGGCAGCGCCCGAGGGATGGAGGCCTCGCTCGGCTGCGCACGGGCGCGGGGGGCTCCGGGAGCGCAGACCCCACGCGGAGGTCTGGAAAAGGGGCCCTCACCGGACCCCGATCCCTGGGCCGCCAGGTTACACCTTCACTGCTCACTAGGGGCAACGTCCAGCCCTCTCCTCCCCCCGCCCCCCCAAAATACCCCGACATCGCTCCCCACTGCCAGTCGCGCGTGACCCCAACCCCGACCCCACGGCGACGGCGCCCTCTCCAGGCCGCGGTGGAGGACACCAGGCAGGCGGCCAACCCGGGTGGCAGCGGCGGCTCGGGGCAGCGCGGTCCCAGGGGAGGGCGGCAGCTGGGCCGCGGCCTGTCCGCAGGGGCAGCGGGCTCAGGGCCGCGAGTGGGCAGCGCCTCCGCCCCGCAC
>LNAC01000361.1:918130-993368 GCA_002007465.1 Ailurus styani
GCGGGCACCGGTCCGCCGGGGCGGGCAGCGGCGCTAGGCGGCCGGGGCAGCGACGCCGCCGCCTTTCCCTTCTCCTGCCCCGCTCCCTGCTCCCCCGCGTCCTCCTCCTCGCTGGGTCCCCGCCGCCGCCGCCGCCTCAGCCTCGGCGCTTCTCGGGCTTCTCCTCTCCATCAAGGCCGGGCCGACCCGCAGGGACCATCCCGGAAAGTGAGGGGTTGTTGCCGTTTCCCGCAGCTGTTGGTGGCCATCTTTAATCCTCCTCCTCCTCCTCCTCCTCCTCCTGCTTTCTCCACCTCCCGCTGGCTGCCTGACTGACTGACTCTGGATCCTCCTCTTTCTCCTCCTGCTCCTCCTACTGAGCCGGCGGCAGAAATTGCAGCCACTCTTCCTCTCTCCCCTCCTGCCTTTCCTTCCTCTTTCCTTACTTCCTTCCCTTCCCCCGGCTTCCCGCTTCCCCCCTCACTCTTACTGGCCGCCTTCACCCTCTTTTGCAGGCAGCGGCCGCTGGGTTCTCTCAGCTTGAGTTTAGCCCCGTTTTCACTGTTGCCCCTCTCCCCACTCCCCTTCTTCCTTCCCCTCGCCCAGCACTCAGCTGCTCCCGTTTTCCTCTCCCAACTCACTGCCCCTCTCCCATGGTTCTCGCCCTCCTCAGTTCCAATTTCTCAAAAGACTCGGCTGTGAAAGGACAGCTGGGTTCTGCTCCCCTTAACCCTACACCCATTTGCTGGATGCTCTCAGGCAACGGTGGAAGAAAGGAAGACTGCGTTAATTTTACTCTAGCTGGAGTACAAAAGGACTGCCCACGCTAGCTCTTTTACTACGCAGCTTTGAAACTCCTGGATGGTGTCGTGTTTGGCTCCAGTCCATTATTGGACTGAGGAGTTGAAGAGCCCAGTCTCAAATGTTGCCTTCCCTCGGTGACCTTGAACCGGTTGCCCTAAAATTTTAGGGTTTTTTCCCCCCTTCCCGTAAAGGGTATTTATACCTTTGCAGTCCTAACAAACACAGTGTCTAGACCAAATTAACATGCTTTGGTAAACCCAGAGCTACTGAGTGATCATCAGTGTGTCCCTCTGTTGTCTGTTCCGTGATCAACCCAGTAGACAATCTGGGCCAAGCGTCAGTTCTGGCAGTGGAGGCAAACTGAGTCAGCAGTTATGAGTGGAGACTCTGAAACAGGCTTAGAGTGGGGAAGTGGTAACACTGTTCTAATGACAAATCTGATTTTCCTAACACTGCAATCTACAGGAGCTTGTGAATTTCCTCCGCGGAAGATGAAGCAAGGGGGACTTGCTGTTTGCTTCTTTTTAACCACTTTGCCTTTGACAAGTTGAATCCACTTGTAAGGATCCACAAGGTTCAGCATTGCTGCCAAACAGAGTGGATACTATATGTGAGCATGTGGAGTTGGGGGCCCACAGTTTCTTCTCCTTAGGGATAGCGGCACCTTACCCTTTCAGAATAAGAGATGTGTTCAAAGGTTACTCCTTCAGCAGACCACATATGAGGAGAAATGTTCTCAAATGTAGTTTTAGATGCTACTTCAAGTAATTTTTTTAGTTTAAATCTAAAATACTGCTATTATAAAAATGTGTTTCAAAGCTCTCTGAAAAGAGTATGTTCAATATAAAATATTGGTATGCTTTGGCAGGTCAGAGAGGTGGGGTTCTATTTCTTTGGTCCTTACAAAGTAACCTGTACCCAATTAGGTTCCAGATTTTAGTTGCCATCTTTCAAACCAGTAATTGTTTGAAATCAACAACCTGCATCAGCATCTCAAACTCTTTCAAACCCAGATAAAGTCTTTCAAACAGCTTTGCATCTCAATTCCAAATACATTTTAGGATAAATTATTAAAAACATCTTTTTTTTTAAAAAAAGCACCTATATGTGGTGTGTGTGTGTGTGTGTGTGTGTGTGTGTGTGTGTGTTTTCTTTTTGGCCTTTTGATGTTTATTCTTTATTTAGATTTTGTGTTTCTCCAGTCTATTACTAGGCAAAATTACCACAAAACTCTTAAGTATTTCCTTATAAAACTGTATATTTGCAGAAAGAAAGATTGGATAACACGATTGCCGAACAAGAAAATCAATTGATGTCTTTTAAACACTAAGACCAGCATGCATTTTAAAAAGGAGGGTTTTTCAGTTAAATACGAGGTTTCAGGAATCTTATTGTAATTTTATTTACACTAAGGAAAGAAGAGTTCACATTTTTAAATTAATACCTTAATTATATTTTTCTGTTGAGAGAAATATATTGTAATAAAATTCATGGATAGATCAGTATGCAAATACAGCTGTTTCTTGTTAACGTCTTACAAAGTGAAAATCTCACAAAGGTTCTTAACTGATAGAAAAATGTAGCAAGGTTTTTTCTCTTTTCCTGAAGCCATATAAACACAACCACTGTAATAATGGATAGTATCCAGAGAAATGAGACCCTTCACATTTACTTTTTTGCAGCTCCATTTCAAATCTGTCATTATTACAGCCCTTGCCTTCTTTAGTCTTTGTTACTGGCTAAGTGTAGTTTCTCTGTCATCTTAGGATCTGGGTAGGAAAAAAAAAAAGGGTCAGATCAGGTTCTCCTGTAACATGATTATTGTTTCATATGTATTCACTCTCAGATAAACTCAAGGTCCTCCATAAAACAAAGAATTGTGTTAAAGTGGGATAAACCCTTTGTGCAGAGGCCAGATGGAAAGGGATCGAGGCATGTGCAGCAAACTCCTCTGGGAATAGAGGAACAAACACGAAGGGCTATTTCTAAGCAGAGCCTGGTCCCCAACTTACAATTCATGAATAAGGTGATTGTGAAGAATAACAAGAGGATATCTGTAACAATAGAAAAACAAAACTCATATTTGTTTTTAACATGATGAGAATTCTATGAACATGAATAAGCAAAGCATAACTTTAAATGAAGGAAAATAGAGATAAAAGGTTCATGGAAAATACCAAAAAGTAAGAGGAAGGAAATAAAATGTAATAGGGTAATTTTGGAAGATTGTGAGGATAAATAATATGTATTGACAACTTGCTGTTTAAACAATTGTTTTCTTTATGTTTGCTTTTAAAACTAAATAAAAAGTTAATTAAACCTGGTAGGTAAATAATTTCAGGGATAAAGATAAGTAAATTATAGAATTTTAAGACATTTATTACCAGAATACCAAGCGCTAAATTATGCTGAAACACAAAACCTAAAAGGAATTGAAACTTCAATTGACATATTTTTAAATTACATAACTACCATATTTAAAATACACACCCATTTTTCCAGGCTGTTAAGTATAGCAATAGTGATATTATATTATTTTTTTCTTGTTTGAAGGAGCCAGATGTAAAATAAATGGGCAAGCAAATGAAAGTCTCTGGGGATCATGGAAATTGAATGACTATAAAAACCATTTTCCAGACAAGAGTATAGTCTTGGGGTAAATGTTCAGTGTGATTCTTATAATCTGTATTCTTTTAGAAAAGACAATATTTCTGTTCCATGTCTTCCTCTTTAAACGGACTGTCTAAAATATCAAGTGAATAATGACAAGCCATATTTATCTACACTGATTGAAATTTAGTATCATTCTTCACTCCTCAATTTAAAGAACTCCTTATAATTAACTGATGAGCTGTTCTCGAGACAGTGCCATTTAGAGTCATTACTGCACTCTAATTGGGGAGAAATGCTTTTAGAAAGTTCCAATTAGAGACTTTTTCTGTTCTTATAAATACATTTGAAGGAGGTATTGAAGCATTTGTTTTGTAAGGGTTTGTGTGTGTGTGTGTGTGTGTGTGTAGTTTTTTTTTTTAGTGGGGAGGAGTTCATAGCTTGGTACATCGTTTTTGTGTTTTTACTTAAGTAATAGAAGATAAAGCTTTATATTTCGAAGAGTAACGTGACCACATGAAGAAACTTAACGATTTTTGCTTTTGCTCATGATAATAATCATGATTATAATAGGAAAAGGGTGATCTGAACACTTCGTTATTAGTGAATTGTGTTTCTACTTAAAGGTGGAAGATCCCCTTGATCTTCAATCCCTCTCTATATCTTTATGGAAAGTTCAGACTTTCCAAACCATTGAGTCTCACATCAAATCCCACATTAGGCTCCTTGCTCAGCGGGGAGTCTGCTTCTCCCTCTGACCCTCCCCCACTCATGCTCTCTCTCTCTCTCTCTCAAATAAATAAATAAAATCTTTAAATACATACATACATATAGTGATATGAAGACTACATTTACTTTACACATTAAAAAATGTTGGCAAAAAAAATTCAAATGGCTTGTTATAAGTCATTTAGTGCATATTTTATGGCACTCTGAAGTGAACCCAGATCTTCTGACTCATTCTCCAGTTCAGAAACTTGAGAGTTGAAAGGATTAATCTTACAGGGGGAAACTGAAGCCCAGTATAATTTTTAACTGTGCTACATTAGTTTAAATATAATTTAAACTTTGTTTCCAGAAGTACTGTTCAGCACTGACCTTTTTAAAAAATAAAGGTAAGGAACAAGGTAAAATAAAGTGGGTTTTTTTGTTGTTTACAAAAATGAGAATAATTGTTCGCAATAAAACAAGTGAAAAGCAAATTGAAAATAATTTAAGAAAATTCTAATTAACTAAAAACTTTGTGAAATTATTTTTTAATATATAGCAGCCCCTATTCTGTAATATTTGTTTTTGGGACAAAAAGTGTAAGTTAACTTTCAAAAATACTGTGTTATTTAATAGATTGAGTTATGAACTTGAGACAAACCTCTATTAGCTAAATAAAGTAAAACACTGCCATCTGCTGACCAGATGAAGAATGTTGGTGCTTTTTGACACCTTTGTAAGAAGATAAAGACATTCAAGAAAACGGTATCCATTTATTCCATATATCTTTTAATCATGCTAAAAGGTACTATATTGAATGGTGTAAAATTAATCAGTCTCCTCTAAAGAAACTTAGGATTCTGGGGCACCTGGGTGGCTCAGTCGTTAGGCCTCTGCCTTCGGCTCAGGTCATGATCCCAGGGTCCTGGAATCGAGCCCCACATGAGGCTCTCTGCTCCGCAGAAAGCCTGCTTCTCCCTCTCCCACTCCCCCTGCTTGTGTTTCCTCTCTCACTGTGTCTCTCTCTGTCAAATAAATAAAATCTTAAAAAAAAAAAAAAAAGAAACAGGATTCTATACTCTATACTAGCATGTGGTTCGTCTTGGTAGCACTATTTGAAAGCGGTCCAACAGTTAAATCTGATCCTATTAGTAATGTAGCCGTATTTGGCTAAAACCACATTTTCTTTCATGGGTAAAATTTAAATGAGTGAGTAAAGCTATTAACTTGCAATTTTAAATTGGGCAAATTGTTAAATACTCTTGTTTAAAAATCCGCAATCCCACTAAAAATTATTTGGAAAACAAAATTTTAAAGTTTGATTCTTGACCTAATTATTTCACTTTGCAAAAATTATTTTACTGCTGCTTGCTAGAGATATAAATCAGACCTAGTGTCTGCCACATGTAGTTCACAGTCTAGAGAAGGAAACAGATATACAACAGAAATTATAATGTATTAAGAATTATAATGGAAGCATATGTAGGATGCTATGTGAGTACCTCATTCTGCTCTAGTAGGGCTCACAGATCATTGTCAACAGTTCATATCATTTGAAGCCTAATAAGCATTTATTCCTGTCTTTATTTTTTTAAAGATTTTATTTATTTATTTGACAGAGAGAGACACAGTGAGAGAGGGAACATAAGCAAGGGGAGCATGAGAGGGAGAAGCTGTCTTGCCGCCGGAACAGGGAGCCCAACTCGGGGCTCGATTCCAGAACCCAGGGATCATGACCTGAGCCGAAGGCAGATGCTTAAAGACTGAGCCACCCAGGCGCCCCTGTTCCTGTCTTTAATTGCTATAAATAATCCTTGGACTTGTGCAAGAACTGTATTTTAAAACTTTCTCCCTGAGTGGTGTTTTCTATTGCTTTACTCAGAAACCTCAAAAGGCAATATTCATAACACTTCCATATCTCTCGTTCCCTACATCAGCTACTCCTTAAATACCTCTCAGACTTCAATGCTTCTTTCCATTTACCCTGGCACTACCCTAGTCTCACTTTCACAACTGCAACACCTCTTATCTGGTCTACTTACATTCCCTTGGGCCCCTCTCGATCCATTGTTCCCACTTGCAAATGTTCAGTGGCTCTTAGGACCTAGCATGGTTGGTCCACCAAACACCTCTGTACTATCAGCTCACACCATGATTTCATTTTCTCCGCTGCTGCCACCCTGTCCTGCTTTCAATGCTTTCTTTCCGGCATGCTCCCTCTGCCACAGGGCCTTTCCATTGTCTATTCCCTGTCTCTCCATTCTTCACTTATTATAAAGAAGCCGTCACTTAACTACCTAAGTCACAAAATCCCGCTTTCATATAGCCACTCAACCTTTCTCCATGGCGCTCATCACAGATGCAATTTTATAGTTTTATATGTTAGTAATAACATGTTATTACGTGACTTATGTCTATAAGTTCTAGGAGGACAATGACTGTCTGTTTGGGCTTTTTATTATTCCAATTTTGGCAACACTATTTTGCATTACAAAAATTTTCCAATTCATATGGAAAAGTATTAAATCAAGCAATTAAGAGTTATCATTACTTAATGACATATACTAATAAAAGGAATGAACAGAACAAGCTGGAGTATTGATTCCAAACACACAGTAGTTCCTCTTATTGGAACATGAATTTCTTATTATTCCCCTGCTTCTTTCCTCTATGTCATGTGAGACTAGAAAACATATTTGTTTTCTTTAAAATTGCCTACTGGGTCTAGTTATCTCAATCAGAATGCTTGCTAACTTGGCGGTGCACTATCTTCAAGACAGTATTATACTGGGGGAGAAACTACAAATAAAGTTAAGCATGGAAACATAATTTTTTTCAAGATTTTCCCCATCACTGAAATGTCCTGTGCTTCCTCTTTTGTTGTTCCTTATCTCCTAACATTTCTGCCATCATTATGTGCCTTTAAAAATCAAGTTCCTTTTTTACTGTACTTTTGAAGCTTCCAGCCAATGGGATAGGAGTAGAAGGACAAATAACAAACAAATCAACCAAAAACATAACCTACAGCTTCTTTGTTTTACTTTTACATTGTCTCAATACCTTCAGGTGTTGTTTTGTCTTGTTTGGTTTTGTTTTGTTTAAGTAGTCTCCACTGTAGGGGCTTGAACTCACGACCCTGAGATCAAGACCCTGAGGTGAGATCAAGAGCTGGATGGTTAACAAACTGAGCCACGCAGGCGCCCCACAATACCTTGGGTTCCTAAATAGAACCAGTCACTAAAAAATAAATTTCTATTTTCTTGCACTGTCAAGAATCCAATCATTCTGAATTCAAATCAAGGTTACATAAAATCAATTTACATTATATATACAACATCAACCTTTCATTTTTTTAAAAAATAAATCCAGATTTCATTTAATGGCATACTGAGATGGTTGATTTTATGTGTCAACTTGAGGGGACCATCAGGTACTCAGATATTTGGTTAAACATTCATCTGGGTTTATCTGTGGGGGTGTTTCTAGATGAGATTAACATTTGAATAGGTATGCTGAGTAAAGCAGATTTCTTTCCCCAAAGTGGGTAAACCTCATCCAATCTGTTGAAGACCTGAATACAACAAAAAGGCAGAGTAAGGGAGAATTTATTTCCTGCATAACTATCTTCAAGCTGGGACATTGGTCTTCTGGCTTTGAACTTGGACTTGAACTGGAACTTATACCATTGACACTCCTGGGTCTCCAGTTTGCTCACTGCAGATCTTGGGACTTGTCAGCCTCTGATACTGTGTGAATCAATTCCTTATAATGAATCTCTTCATTACATCTATAGATTTTATCTATCTATCTGTATCCTATTGGTTCTGTTTCTCTAGAGAACCCAGACAAATATACACACCGTGATATTAAAGATTGACTATAGGTACATAGATTTTATAGTATATAAACATAGTTATGTAGATTGCTTTTAGTTTTAAATTCCATGCAATTTTATCTTGTATATTCATCTATAAATAAGAATGAACACACACACACATACACACAATCTTTGGTCTTTTAAACACTTTCAAATTCTCTTGTTCAAATGGGGGGAAATCTCCCAATCTCTTTTTTCCCTTTAAATTTTTCAAAGGAATAGATTATTTATACTGCATTTATACTCAGTTTCTCCACTCAAATCCCTAATAGTCATTCAATTGCGTATTAATTTACTGCTCTGTTGAAACTGGTCAATTTTACCATTCTGTTGAAACAGTTCTTACCAAAGTCACCAATAATCTAATGCAGCATTAAGTGATTTCTGTTTTATACGAGAGGTTCTCTATCCTTATTATGGAAATGCTGATACTTTCTTTCCTTGGTACTCTCTACTTCCTTAGTTTATTTTGAAAAAGGACTTTGGCTGCCTCCATTTTGATTTCAAACTTTTCCAGTTCTTTCCAGCTTGTTTCTTGGCCCAGGTGGAAGACCCTGAGGGCAAACCATCCCCTGATGGGAACTGAAACTACCCCCTCAAGTAATAAGGACTTCCCTGAATCAGCAAGATCCCAGGTGACAGACTCCAAGACAGTGATTAACGGGACCTTTTACCACCTGCACAAACCCACCAACCTTTGTCCTACATTTTCCTTATGTAAACCTGGAAGTATTTTTAGCACTTCATAGATGGTCTTTGAGAGACTTATCTAGAGTCTTCCCAGTGTTGGACTCACTGAACTAAATTCCTTTCTTGTTTCACCACCACTTGTCTCTCTGTCTTTGGGTTTTGTCAGCAGTGAGTGGCTGAACCTGGTCTGTTTGGTACCCCCCTGGAGGCAGGCATTCTTACAAGCCTGCGCCCCAGCTACAATATGACAGGCTTCAGGTTCCTCTCAAATTCTCTACCCATTCTTTCTGTTTCCTTCACCAAATCCGTTTCTTCTGCCTGATCCTTACAGTTATTGCTCTCCAAGGTGACACCATTATTCCAGTGCTTCTTAAGAAATTCAATTCTAGAGAACAGACTCTCCCTGGCCTGAGATAGATAAGAGGCCACAGCAAAGCAGATCCCCCCCTCCCATCACTTTTGGCAAGATCCCATCAAAGCACTGGCACAAGCTTGACCGTGTGTGCGCAGCCCAGAGGAGGGCCAGCACCACTCCAGAGTGAGTCCTGCTCCGGGGAGAGGGGAGGAGAACCACATGCCAGTCTGATTGTGACCCCAGTAGTGGGCTGGGGGCAAGTAGTTGGTCTCAGTGCAGGCCTCGCCCACCACCAAGAGCTTCCCAGAGGACAACACAAGGAAAGTGCCCTGCAGTTTGGCGCTGCTTCATCTCTGGTAAATGCCTGGTCTGACTCAACTCAAGCCCCTTACCAGCCCACTAAGGCCACGGAGACCAGACTGCCCACAACAGTAGAGAGCTATCATAGGCTAAACTGAAGGCAAATACAGCTCTGCCACAACAATAGAACACCCCCTGTAGTGCCAGGTTCTGGGGAACAGGGGACCTTGCACTGCAGGACCTCTTCTTTATCAGGCCTCTACTTTCAAGTGCGGGAGACGTAGCTGACTTTCTTGTCACAGAGAAACAGACACAGCAAGACAGAATGAGGAGACAGAGGAATATGTCCCAAATAAGGAGTGGAACAAAATCAGAACAAGAGACCTAAACAAAATGCAGATGAGTAATATGTCTGACAGTGAATTTAAAGTAATGCTCATAAGGATACTCACTAGAATTGAGAAAGGAGTGCAGAACCTCCATGAGACTGTCCAACAAGAGATAGTAGATGTAAAAAAGAACCAATTAGAGCTATTGGACTCACTCAGTGGAAATAAAAATAGACCACCTGGAATAAATAGCAAACAAGAGGAAGTAGAAGAACAGATCAGCCACCTGGAGGACAGAGTCATGGAAAGTAATCAAGCTAAGCAGATGAGAGGGGGGAAAAATACGCAAAATGAGAATAGACCCAGGGAACTCAGCAACACTGTCAAGCATAAGAGTCGCACGATAGGGATCCCAGAAGGAGAAGAGCGAGAAAAGGAGGCAGAAGATTTGTCTAAAGAAGTAATGCCTAAAAACTTCCTGAATCTGGGGGAGGAAAGAGAAATCCAGATCCAGGAGGTGCAGAGAGCCCCCAACAAAACCAACCCAAAGAGGTCTGCACCAAGACATAAGGTAAACAAGATGGCCCAAAGCAGCAATAAAGAGAGAATTTTAAAAGCAGCAAGAGAAAGGAAAGCACTGACATGCAAGAGAAACCCCATACGGCTATTAGTGGGTTTTTCCAGCAGAAACTCTGCAGGCCAGAGAAAAGCGGCATGATAAATTCCAACAGCCAAAAGGAAAAAATCTACAGCCAAGAATACTCTGTCCAGCAAGGCTTTCATTTAGAATAGAGTTTCTCAGAAAAACAAAATTTATTTATTTATTTATTTTTTAAAGATTTATTTACTTATTTGACAGAGAGAGATCACAAGTAGGCAGAGAGGCAGGCAGAGAGAGAGGAGGAAGCAGGCTCCCTGCTGAGCAGGGAGCCCGATGCAGGCCTCGATCCCAGGACCCTGAGATCATGACCTGAGCCGAAGGCAGAGGCTTTAACCCACTGAGCCACCCAGGTGCCCAGAAAGACAGATTTTTATCATTGATGGAATATCCAAAGGAACCTAGGAAAAAAAATCATTGCTTTTTCATACACTGGAGAAAAAAATCAGTAAATGAAATAAAAATACTATTTAAAAAGCATNAACCCACTGAGCCACCCAGGTGCCCAGAAAGACAAAATTTAAAAGCAAAACCAGTCACATCCCTGTCACATCCCTTCACACATGATGCCATCGGCCTATGGGTCCCGTAGTCACAGTCCAGCCACCTTCCTGCCTGAGTCAGCATGCACAGCCTGCCACCTGCTCAATGCCAAGTCAACACGCCTTCACCTCAGATTGCCAAAGGCTCAAACTGGCACTCTTCCCCTCAAATTCCAGCCCCTGTGCTCAAATTTGTGCACAAAAGTGGGCATAATTATAACAGCGAATGAAGCAACCCAAACAGTGACACTAATTCTGTGGAATATATAATGGATAAAAGGTGTGTGCTAGCCTGAGAACATCGCCAACAAGCACATCAAACAACGATACATACAGCATGACTCTGGTTAGTAAAAGAAACAAACCTGGGAAAAATAAAACAAGATGAAATCACAGAGGGAGACAAACCATAAGAGACTCTTAACTATAGGGAACAAGCTGATGGTTGCTGGAGAGGAGGTGGGGGGATGGGGTAGTTGGGTGATGGGCATCAAGGACAGCACTTGATGGAATGAGCACTGGGTGTTCTATGCAACTGATGAATCACTAAACTCCACATCTGAAACAAATAATACACTATATGTTAATTAATTGAATTTAAATTAAAAAAAGGAAACCCTTCCAAAAAATACAATTCTAAACATTGATTGCATAACTTGATATCCCCACCTAGACTTTTCCCCCATATATTCAGCCTCATATCCAATTACTGCTAGATAATTTTTACTCAGCTCTCTAAAACTAAGATCATTATCTTTTCCCTAAACTGATTCGTGCTCCTATTTCTCATGTCTCAGTTGTAGCAGTCTTCATTAACTTTCTTTATGAATGAAAATGCTAGCATAATGGGGCAGTATCTGTGATATATGGAGGGTGTAGTAGATTGCATTATTATTTACAACTACTGTTTACAAATATTGGCTGTTCACCCCTGCGAGACAATTATACTCACTTCCCCTATTGACAACAGGTCCGACCATGTGACTTGCTCTGGCCAATAAAATGCAAGTGTAATGACTTGTCACTTTCCAGCAGATACTTAAGAGCCAGAACATAGTTTGTCATCCTTTGTTGTCCTATGCCAGGACAACCAACAATATTTTAGATGCTCTATCAACTTAGGCGTAGCATGAAGATGAAGCCAATCTGCCAAGAAGTAGTAGTGTGACTGAAAATAAAGCTTCAAAATTCTAGTCACTGATTTTGGGGTCATTTGTTAACATAACACATCCTAGTCTAAACTGACAGAGCTGGGACTGGAGAAGTTTTAACCAGAGAATTTTATATCCATACATGTGATTAGTAATGTGTAAAGGCCTGTCAGATATGCAAGTCCTATCAGACAATCTTTGTATAACTTTTTAAAATAAACATTAAATATTTCTTAAATATTTAAATATAAATATTTGTTCGGGCTCTCTGCTCAGCAGGAAGCCTGCTTCCTCCTCTCTGCCTGCCTCTCTGCCTACTTGTGATCTGATCTCTCTCTGTGTCAAATAAATAAATAAAATCTTTAAAAAATATATATATAAATATTTGTATTTATTATTTCTCCAAATATTTCTCCTTAAGAGATTTAAATATTTCTCTAAAGAGTGAAATACGAAGCAAAATTAAGAGCTAATGGAAAATGAGAATTTGAAATAACTAACTACGAGCACTGAAACTTGGTAAAAGAGCAATATCTGAACAAAATGGATGCAAATCTGCTTATAAACTGAATGCAAATATCATAAATAATTCCTAAAAGGAAAGATATATAAAATATGAATACAGTAACACCTTGGATCTAAATTCCATAGTTGGAAAATGAAAAAAGCTTACAAAATGCATTGTATCAAATAGAATTAAAAATACATCATTTTACTCTTAACTATGAATATTATAGAAGTAGGTTAAATAATTACCTCAAAACTCTTGAAGAGTTTAGTGGAGGCTTTTAATGATGACAAAATAAAGACATTTTTATTTCATTTCCGTCCCTGAAACCTACTAATAATAAAAAAATTGAAAAACAAAAACGAAAAAAAAAAATTGAAAAACCATGTTGGGGGGGGAGAAATACCAACTTCAATGAAATGAGGAAGTGATTCAACCCTAAATTACAAAATAGGAAGCAGGTCTACGAGGCAATGAAGTGAAATGAGGAAAGAGACTGAGTGCTGAGAACCAAATCATGCCCTTTTTAACCTTGAGCAGGACACAGACTTCTCTCAAAGGAAGAGGCACAATCCTGAAAGACTGTGATTTGAATACCAAGGTCTGGGCCTGGAGGAGCCTCAGCAAAAGTGGAACTTCTGAGTTGAAGTTAAAGGGGTGAGGGAACTAAGAAGACACCAGGCTGGCATGCCATCTTTACAGCCTTCCGCCTGTTCTCTGAGCCAAGGAGATTGCTGGCGCTAAAGCAGAGTGAGGAAAAGAAGCGAGGAGCCAGCAATCTCATATCACTCCTCAGCCCTAAATGAAATTTTGCCAGTAACTCATTTACAAGTACTTTGTGTCATGGCAACGACGAGCTGTAAGGAAGGCAGGGAAAACAAATACCTATTATAGCTTCTGTGGTAGAGACAAGCAAAGGAGAAAGGTAAGCAAATCTGCAATTTTTTCCACTATCAAAAAAAGAAGAAGAAAAAGAATCAGAATGGAATCTAGCAATAAAAAAACTAAAGAGAAGAGAAAAAGAAAATAAATGAACTGGAAAAGGAGAGTATACAGTGCCAAATAAATTACCTAATAAATAGACCAAGAGCTAAGATATGTTTCTGCATAGTCTTTGAAGTGGGTCGAATAATGTCCCCCCCAAATTCTTGTCTACTCAGAACCTCAGAATGTAACCTAATCAAGAAATAAGTCTTTGCAAACATAATTATTTAAGACGAGGTCATACTGGATTAGGGTGGGCCCTAACTCAATGACTGGCACTCTTTTAAGAAGAAGAAAGGACATGCAGAGACACATATAGGAAAGAAGGGCAGGTGAGAGCAAAGGCAGAAATTAGAGTGATGTATCTACAAGCCAAAGAATGCCATGGATATCAGGAAACTACCAGAAGCTAGGAAGAGGCAAAGGTCAGCTGTATATATGATTATGTTACATAAGACTGTGACCCATCTTGTTAGGAGAACTTCCTTTGCTAACTTCAAAGAAGCAAGCTACCATCTTGTGAGCTTCATGCCATTGGAGAGGACCACAAACCAAGGAGGGGAGGGTTGCAATAGCCAGCAAGAAAATGAGGTCCTCAATCTGGCAGCCTACAAAGAACTACACTCTGCAAACAGCCATGTTGAGTTGGGAAGTAGATCCTTCCCCTGTCAAGCCGTGGAAGAAACAGCAGCCTGACACCTTGATCACAGCTTTGTGGGATTTCAAAGCAGAGGATCCAACTAAGCTGTACTCAGACACCTAACTCATAGAGATTACAAGTATGTGTTGTTTTAAGCCCCCAAGTTTGTAGTAATATTGTTATGCAGCAATAGATAACAGTGTTCTCTGCTAGGGAAGAACATGAAGAAGTCACAAGTTTGTTTGTTTATTTATTTATTTACTTATTTATTGAGAGTCAAGAGTTTAAAATAACAATTTAAGGCATTAGAGGAGGGGAATATTGAGATGGAAGACCTCAGAAAATAAGCAAAAGAAATAAAAGCCACGTTAGAAAAATACAGTAAAGTAAAACCCAGAGACACGCAGTTAACATTTTGGTGTTTATCTTTTAAATCTTTTATTCTCTCTGCACATGTTTGTTCATCTCAAAAATAAAGGCCAATTTTCAGATCTTTAAGAAAAGAAAAAAAGAAAAAAATTAGACTGACTATACAATCTAATGAAATCACATGATGCAAAATGAAAAAGTATAGCAATATAACAATAAATAGATTTGCTATGAAAAAAGATAACATAGGGCACCTGAGTGGCTCAGTGGGTTAAAGGCCCTGCCTTCGGCTCAGGTCATGATCTCAGGGTCCTGGGATCGAGGCCCGCATCAGGCTTTCTGCTCAGTGGGGACTCTGCTTCCTCCTCTCTCTCTGCCTGCCTCTCTGCCTACTTGTGATCTCTCTCTCTCTGTGAAATAAATAAATAAAATCTTAAAAAAAAAAAAGATAACATATAGGCATAAGGAAGAAAATAGATTTGAGGAAGACATAGAAATTGAGGAAGAAAATGAACAAATAAATAACAAAAAAAGTAATTACATGGTACTTTCAGGAAATGAAGACTAGAATTTGCTGAAAGAGCGAACTTTATCCAAGAGAAAAACTGATACAGAATGAATGCACCAAAAAGTATCCCAGTACCCAAAATATCAAAATTGTTAAATTTTAAGAATAAAGACAGAATTCTATGGAAATTATATGCAGAAAATCAAGTAGCATTCAAAGTAGAAAAAAAAATCAGGCTCTCCTTGGATTTCCCCATAGCAATACTTGCATGCCAGAAAACAGAGGAATAATGTCTAGTCTATACATTTCTGAAGGAGAGAAAGTATGACTAAATGAAGGGAAGAAAGTATGACTAGGCCAATTATCCTTCAACTATAAAGAGAAAGACACATATTCTTAAGGGTACAGAAACTCAGGGGATACATTGCCTTTTTTGAAAAAATGACTTTTTTGAAAAAATGTATATCAATAGAATTTAGTCAACTAAAAGAATTATATATAGAATTATATAGAATTATAGAACTCAAGAAAAAATAAGCTGAGGTTAAAGGAATGGTAATGAACACTGAATCCCTTTAGGTATAAAGCCACCACTGAAAAGAGTCAAGAATTTTGACTACAGAATAAGATGTAAATGTTATTAATGTTATTAATGTTCACATTATATAATTAATAATATGAGTAATACAAATCTGAGAGAGGGTTGTGGAAGAACCCGTAAGTGCATAAACCTCCCCTTCTTCCAAACAAGAAGGTCATGGATACTCTGCAAAGTCACAACACATGGCTTTTGAAGTCATGAGTCCAACCTCCTAACAGTTTGCTTAACTCAAGAGAAAATTTTTAAAGATGTATTATTAGTAGTAGAGAAACACTGATGTCAAGTTCACCAATTCCTCCAGTTCACTTCGGTTTCTCCAATTGTTCAATTACATTTTAATTGAATAATTTATCAAAAGCAATCCTTTAATGCCCATTTTGCTTCTATTTGCATAAATGAATATAGAAAAGTAAAATTATGCTAAACAAGGTTTAGTAATGGCTATTTTGGGCAACAGGATTTGGAATATATTGTGCCTATCTCATTTGCATTTTTGTGAATTGTTTATTTAGATTTTTAAAATGATAAATGTGTATGGGGGACCTGGGTGGCTCAGTTGGTTAAACGACTGACTCTTGATTTTGGCTCAGGTCATGATTTCTGGGTCCTGAGATTGAGCCCTGCATCGGACTCTGCACTGGGCATCGAGCCTGCTTGGGATTTTCTTTCCATCTCCTTCTATCCTTCACCCCCCTAAAAAAAGAAAAAAAAATTATGTGTGCATATTTTTATAAAACTAACTTTTCTTATAAATATGTCTTATTAATTACTAATAAAATTAAAAACATAATCTATATACCTAATAAAATGAAAGAGAAGAAAAAACAAATTATTGATTAAATAAATATCTATGGTACAAGAAAATATTAGGAAAATACAAGCAAAAAGAAAGTATAACTGCTATAAGAAATGAATGCATTTCAGAAAAAAAAAGCCATCTGCATTAAACACATTTCAGGATTGTGAAATGAGCTCTGTGGCAGGTTATCCACTAGGAGTGGAGCCTGCTTAAATTCTCTTTCTCTCTCCCTCTGCCTCTCCCCTCACCTGTCTGTCTAAAATAAATAAACAAACAAATAAGACAATTCACAAATGTAACTTAATGAAATATCATGTGTATTAAAATGTATTATGCAAAAGTTATTTGAATAAAAGAAGAAATTAGCAGAAATACACATGAGAAAATTTACTTTAGAGTAGGCAAAAAAATAAGACAATTTAAAATATACAAAATATAAATAAAGTCAGTTTGTATCTTATAAACAAAGAATATGATTTCTCAGTGCCTAAGAACATTATAAAATTTGATTACATATTGAGTGAAAAAATACACAATGATCTCTGAAAGATAGAAAGCCATATTCACTGATCGTAAGGCAATAAAATTAGATAAATAAAAAGTAACAAAAAAAAAAGGACTTTCCAATCTCTTGGAAATAATATTTTCCTAAAGAATCATTGGTTAAAAAAAGAAATGAAACCTGCAATTATNAAGGACTTTCCAATCCCTTGGAAATAATATTTTCCTAAAGAATCATTGGTTAAAAAAAGAAATGAAACCTGCAATTATATACGAGTTGGCTATTAACGACAACAACAATACTACATAACAAAATATGGGTTGGACCCAAAACTATTCATAGGGAAAAATGCATAGTCTTCAATGTATTTGATCCTTTTTTTTTTTTTTTTAAGTTTCAGGTATCTATTTATCTATCTACCTACCTACCTACCTATAAGTGATCTCTACATCCAATGTGGGACTCAAACTCACAACCCAGAGATGAAGAGTCAAATGCTGTACAGGCTGACCCAGCCAGGCACCCCTCAAGTTTCTTTCTTTCTTTCTTTTTTTTTAAGATTTTATTTATTTATTTGACAGATAGAGAGAGATCACAAGTAGGCAGAGAGGCAGCCAGAGAAAGAGGAGGAAGCAGGCTCCCTGCTGAGCAGAGAGCCTGATGTGGGCCTCGGTCCCAGTACCCTGAGATCATGACCTGAGCGGAAGGCAGAGGCTTTAACCCACTGAGCCACCCAGGCGCCCAATCCCTCAAGTTTTTATTTAAATTCTAATGTATTTACTCTTTAACAAGAAAAGGAATAAAAAAGGAGGAAAGACAGGCAGGAAAGAAGGAAGGAAGAAAAGAAGGAAAAGAATGAAATGTATCCAAGAACCAAGAAAAATAACAATAGACAGCTATAAAGGGAAATGGAATGAATAAAGATAAATCAGATATTAATGAATTAGAAAATAGTAATACTATCAAAAATATATAACTTTAGGAAACAGAAACTATTCCAACTATTTTCAGTAGAAAAGGATTTAGTTCAATGAATCTGATACCTACAATATAATTAGAAGGGCTGGAGACGAAAGCTTTTGGTTGGGCCTTCAGGAATTGCTGGAAAGATTGCTGGACAGCACCGCCAGTTTCACCCATGTCACATCAAGAAGGTGGAGATTTAAAACACTGTAACTGGAATGGCTGAATTCAAAAACACAATTACTGAAGATTTTATACAGGTATCAGAAATCTTGGATCAGAGGCTCCCGTGGCTTCCACTGCAATGGCCTCTTTGCTACCTGTGACTAGGCTCTGTTCCTGCAGAAAACCCTCCTATCTTCACCACCGGGTCAGGCGGCAGCAGCAGCTGGGGTAGATGCATTCAGAACCCTGCCTCAAATGGACCTGGAAAATGTGGCTTTAGGTTTTCAGATGCTTCAGTACAAAACGTGATATTAAAAGCAGGCTGGGGGGCGCCTGGGTGGCTCAGTCATTAAGTGTCTGCCTTCGGCTCAGGTCATGATCCCAGGGTCCTGGGATCGAGTCCCGCATTGGGCTCCCTGCTCAGCGGGGAGCCTGCTTCTTCCTCTTCCTCTGTCCCTACCCCTGCTTGTGTTCCCTCTCTCGCTGTCTCTCTCTCTGTTAAATAAATAAATAAATAGAATCTTAAAAAAATAAATAAATAAAACAGGCTAGAATGAATGCNTTCTGTTAAATAAATAAATAAATAAATAGAATCTTAAAAAAATAAATAAATAAAACAGGCTAGAATGAATGCTGGATACTGGTTATCTACATCTACCATAATAGTATTTCCTGAGCAGTAATACCGGGCACTATTTTCAGCATTTGACATGTACTAACTGATTTAATCTGGATAAAACATCCCTACAGGTTTTGGTATAATTATTAACCTCTAGTTTACAGACAAGGAAAATGCAGGTAGAGATCAAGTAATTTATGCCAAGTTTCATGGTAAATGGTTGTGTCAGCGTTCAAATACAGTCAGTCTCTGACTCTAGAACTTGCACTCTATACTGTTACATGCAACATTTGTTGTTTTTTTTCTTTTGTTTTTAAAGGCCAATAAAAATTTGGGGTGTCTGGGTGGCTCAGTCCATTAAACAACCCACTGGTGATTTCCACTCAGGTCACGATCTCATGGGCAGGAGATGGAGCCCTGCACCTGGCTCCATGCTCAGCAGGGAGTCTGCTTGAGATTCTCTCTCCCTCTGCTCTTCCTTCCACTTGCACTCTCTCTCCTTTTCTTTCTCTCAAATAAATAAATAAATATTTAAAAAAATCAATAAAAACTTAAAACTTCCATCAAAGTTAGTGGAGTAAAACAAGAGCAAAAAACCAGATGTATGCTATTAGGAATTAGGGGTTCTACCACTGAGACAGAGAACATGACAAATATTACATGACAGTACCAGAGGAAACTTGATGGTATTAAATTCATAAATTTTAATGAAATGGATATTTCTAAGAAAATGTAATGGTCTCAAACCGATGTAAAAATGAATTAGGAAATGTCAATGTATCAATAATCATAGTAAAAAATAGCTACCCCCCCAAAAGTATAAGACCCAGATAGGTTTTTTGGTAAGTATTTTTTACAAAATACTTATCCATTTATTTGAGAGAGAGAGAGTGCACGAACATGTGAGCACAAACAGGGGGAGCAGCAGAGGAAGAGGGAGAAGCAGGCTCCCCACTGAGCATGGAGCCGACTAGAGGCTCAATCCCAAGACCCTGAGATCATAACCCCAGCTGAAATCAAGAGCCAACCGACTGAGTCACCCAGGTGCCCCCAAACCCAGACAGTTTTATAAGCAACAACTGAAAAATCCTCAAGGAACAGATCATTTCTATAGCACTGAGCCAATTTATAAAATTTCTGAGCCACGCTTTTGGGTTTAGTGAAAATATCACATTGCTTTTCTATAGTTCACCTTAACCACATTAGAAATAATC
Organism: Ailurus styani; assembly: GCA_002007465.1. Taxonomy (NCBI): domain Eukaryota; kingdom Metazoa; phylum Chordata; class Mammalia; order Carnivora; family Ailuridae; genus Ailurus; species Ailurus styani. The sequence continues at coordinate 938,006 of LNAC01000361.1, forward strand.
ACATCAGGGGTGCGTGGGTGGCTCTGTCAGTTAAGCATTTGTCTTTGGCTCAGGTAGTGATCCCAGGGTCGTGGGATGGAGCCCCATGTTGGGCTCCCTGCTCAGGGGGGAGCCTGCTTCTTCCTCTCCCTTTGCCCCTCCCCCTGCTCATGCTCTCTGGCTTGCTCTCTTTCTCTAAAATAAATAAATATCTTTTAAAAAAAACCCCACATATTTCAGGGCTTCTATTATAGCAGAAAAATAGTATTTTCATAGACATAATTCCCTTGACTGTTTTCTCTCTCTTCCTCTCCCTGGGACAGCATTTACCTTCAAAGGGCTTAAGTATAGTCATAGTATGATGGGGTGAGCTGTGTTCAATTCTCAATCCTAGCCACCTCTCCTCAGTGTCATCGGCTGAGTCCTGGTTGACCTTATCTGGTTTCCAGTCATTCAATTCCATTACCGTCTACTGCCCAATTCTCTCTCTAACCTGTGAGACTTCTCCTGTCTTCATAAGGTTCAAACAAGCAAGAAGAAAAACCTTTGTTTCCTCTGTCATTCCTTCTGAGCATACAAAGTGGCTTTCCATTCCTGGAGTCCTAGATGTTGGGAAGAGGTTTTACTCAGCTATTCCACACTGTGTAAGTTTGAGGGACACTTCTGGGCCCAACAGCTTGTAGCTACAACCAGACCTGAAGCTGAGCACAGGTCTCTCCTGGTTCCAGATCCCCAATATTTTCTGCAAGATCATCACCACGTCCTCTCTCCTTTAGAAGCTAAAGGGTCAGAATGGGGTGGACATGGAAAGGTGGCGGAGCACTTGGCTTTTTCTTGGTGATCGTACCAGTGTCCACACCTTGCTTTCTCTCCATCTCTATGCAGGATAGAAAGAAGACAAAGAGAGGCCATCCTGATAGGAAGCTATTTAGAAACTTGGAGTCAAGAATGTGGTGGTCAGAAGACTCATTGTGCTTATTTACATGTCCTGTCCAAAAACTTCTTTCTTAAACCTAGACTTGGAACTTTGAGGTTCAAAACTAAGAATCTGATGCTTTTTTTCTCTGCTTCCACTATGATAAGAAGTTAAAGGAGGAAAAGTTTGCTGATCTGTGGGCTAATAACAGTCAACACTCTTAGATGAATGTAAGCTCAGTGTCCAATTCCCTCAAAAGTTACCCTCCATGTGCAGTTTAAGTCTCCAGCCTACTGTCTCTGGACTACCTCTCTCTCAAGATGTCGCTGCACAAATGATCAACCCTTGTACCATCTACACTACCTTTATTTTCTAGACCCAGTCCCTGGATTCTTTTCTGTTATCCAGCACACTCAATATAAAATGGAGATAAACTTGTTGCTAAAAGTTACACAGAAGTAAAATCATGTATATTGAAACTTTCACAAAATGAACTTGAAATTGGGGAGGGATAACTGTTCTGCATTGAAAGATTTTTGTTGCTGTTTAGTCATGTCAACATGAAGTTCTTCTAATTGGGCTATGGATTCCTTGGGACTCACAGACTAAATATTTATAGTTCTTTGTGTATTATTGCATGCTCAGTGGGAGCTTCAACAACAGCTCCAGATGTAGAATTACTTCACGGATTAGATGGAAACACATAGCAACTTTATCTCTCTACTCAGAGATGCTAACTAAAGAGGACTCCTTACCTGTTGTCAGAATTCCTTGGCCGCTCTCCTCACCTTCCACGACTCCCATCCATGGGAGCAACATGGCGCAATATTCTTGCTACCTACGAAGTCTCTGCTCTAACGGCATTAATGTCTCTTGTAGATCTCAGTGTGTAGTTCTCGAACCTGAGCAGAGCTTGCCTTCTCAGGGTCCACTCCACTTTCCTTCAGCTTCCTTTATCCCTTCCAAGAGGGCACTGCAAAAACATCTGCTCCTACTCTGCATCTGCTTCACCTCTCATCTTTTCTCCATCTCCTCCTTTGTTATTATTCCCAACATATTGCCCTTACTCTCTAAATCTTTGTTGATTGATTGGTTGGTTCTGCATAATACAACAGGGTTACTGACTCTATTTAAAAAATAATGAGAATTGTGACTTCCCGCAAGCATGAGTAGGGAATAGATAAACTCTTGCATGACAAATCGAGAAAATAAACACTTTATCTTATTAGATTGTTTCCACCGAGATGCAAATGAAACAAGTGATAAATCACCACCATCAACTAAATTATAAACACTGCTTAGGCTTATAATAATCATTATTATATCAGCAATCTTTTTTTCTTGTTTTTGAAATTACTATCTTGGTCAAAAGGAAGAATGAAAATTGTCCATTGGATCAATAATGTGTTCTTTTAACCTGACCCCAACTCCTAACAGTGGTTGCAGATGCATTAAATGCTGGTTTGTGTGGGGCTCCATCAGGGCATAAGGAATCAATGGCAGCATTAAGAGCAGCAGCCATATTAGAGCCACTACCTTGCATACCACTTGTATTCTATTAACAGATGGTCCATGCGCTCCACCATGTTTGATATGTGAAGATCTGTATTTTGTATAAATTTTAATTCATTGGCTTTTTCTTAGTGATGGTAACCTGGTTTCACTCACTGCCGTCCTGAATTATAGTCTTCAGCTTACCATAGCTTCATGGCAGGACAAGTAGACTCCTAACTCAGAAGATTGAAGACTTCCTCTCAAATTTTAGAAATATAATGAAGTAGATTGAGTAGCTGATTTTATGTGAGCATTGTTCCTTTTGTTTATGTCTCTATAGGGTTATTACATTAGTTGTTTTTCTAGTCTTTTTAACTCGCCAGATTAAAATGTCGGGGGACCATGGCTTGTTCACCTCTATTTATGTAGATTCTGGACCATTGGTGATGTTCAGTATATATTTGATTAATAAATGAGTGGTTATGGATGCAAGAGTTGGGAACAGAGGAGAAGAAAAGGGATCTCATTGGTTTATGATGTGATAAAACAGAGAGAGGCGGGGGGGGGGGGGAGCAAAGGATATTTACAATAAACACATTTCCCTGCCTTGGTGGAAAGGTGTAATATGTGTGTGAAGAAAGGTCGAATGTGTTGAGATTTGAATACTAGAATGAATGCTTGATTTAGGACTTTGGGTCTTTGTTCTATAGATAGTAAGAAGTTTGAACTATTTGTAGCAGAAAAATGTCACAGAGGAACAATGCTTCAGGAAGATTAATCTATATGCTGAATGCCAGAAGGACTAAATTAGGGAAGGATTGGAGGTTGGAAGGTGAGCAAAAAGGCTTAAATATAACGAAAAGTAAGGCCTGAACTAGAATGTTAACACTGGAGTAGCAAGGTAGGGATGATGGAATAAATGTTTTATAGGAAAAATCACCAGGATTTTTTTATACAGAGATATTGATTTATAAATATTAGAAACACAGTTTATAAAAGAATAAAACTTTCTAGAGCATAAGACAACAGAACAAAGGCAAGTGCTATTACACAAATGGTGAACGCATGAACATTAAGACTGTGATTATTAAGCACATTTATATTACACACAGTTTTTTTTGTTTGTTTTTTTTGTTTTGTTTTGTTTTTTAAAGATTTTATTTATTTATTTCACAGAGGGAGAGAGATCACAAGTAGGCAGAGAGGCATGCAGAGAGAGAGGAGGAAGCAGGCTCCCCGCTGAGCAGAGAGCCCGATGCGGGCCTCGATCCCAGGACGCTGAGTCATGACCTGAGCCGAAAGCAGAGGCTTTAACCCACTGAGCCACCCAGGCGCCCTATTACACACAGTTTTAAAACTATCAAATCTTTGAAACTAGAATTGGTAGAGGATATATTTCAGTATTAGTTTGGAGACTTATAAAACAATTTTGTGGGTGATATTTAATGTGTGGGGAGAAGAAACTATTTACTGTACATAACTATCATGTTTCAAGGGACATGACTTAAGTTTTAAAATACAGTAAAGTTTTTACTGTATTTTATATTAGTTATTTTAGAAATAATAGCTAAATTAGAATGACATTATATATTCCTTCTCTAATTCCATTCTAATAGTCTACAACTATATCAAATGAAAAGAGGAAAGTTAGCGTTAACATTTTAGACAGCCAAATTACAAAAGGAGCTAAAGAAAGAAATTCAGATTTAAAGTTTCAAATACCCGCTGCGTTTGGCACCTTTTCTTTTTTACTACAAATATTTCCTCTTAGAGATGGGGTATAGTTCATTATCATTTGTGGTGACCTCAGCTACAATAAAAAAGAAGCCAACAGAAACCACAGACTCACCAGCATTGATGAAAAGTGAGAGTGAAGAGCCAAAGCACAGCAGACCACAGTGGCCCAGGTAACAAGAATTGGGTGGAAAAGCAAGCTAAATCTTCCACGTCTTCACTTTTGCAGGGGGTTGCACTACATTACAATTATCGACTCGCCTACTGATCCTTCCTAAAGACAGGCAAAAAAAAAGTCAGTATTCTGTTTAAAGCTGGCATGTGTATTATAAGTTTTAAGAACAGGTAAATTTTAAGGACATGCAAATATAGAAATCTTATCTCAAACACCTTTTCTGCCACAGCATTACTTCTATTTAATGACTAACAAGTTAAGGCTATTAAAAGTGAACAAGCCAACATTATGATTAAGCCTGTTTCTATTCAAGGAACATCATCAGGATTTTTGTTATGTTCCAGTTTGGAGAGCAAAAGAGAACCATGTGAAATATGACTTTTTCAACTTCAGAGTCAGGATAACAAAAACACCTTTAGTTCCATTGCCAATAAGATAGGAATCTGGTGCCATGTTGGGAGAGGGAAGGCACTGGAAATAGATGTTAGAAATTTTAATTTTAAGGAGATTGAGAAATATGTTAATATAAATATCTTACACATAGTTTAAGATGAGGTACTAAAATTCTGAGGAGAAAATTTTATCACAAACATTTGGTAGTAATCTGTATAAAGGTGATAGCTGATTTTTGAGAGGATGGAAAAAAATCTCTAAGAGAGATACTAGGAGAACAGTAGTGATAAAAAATAAACTTTAGGATTATATATATTAAATATAGTTTTTTGTGGACAATGTACCTGGAAAAATAAGATATTAAATTATCGTTTATAATTATTTTGCACCTTACCAGACAATTTTAGTTGTAACCTCTCTAAATAAATGTCTTAAATTGATTTAAGCTGAGTTAATGGAACAAAGGATGATTAAAGGCATTCCATCTACCCTCATAGTTTCTGAAGTGGGAGATATTTAAAATTGTAGACAGGGATGGTATTTTTACTTATTATTTCATCTTACTCCTATACATATTTTATATGAATATAACAGTAACTTCCTTTGAGAAATTTATTATTTGTCAGTTTTGGGCACTCCAAAATATTATAATATCAGAGCATCTCCCTATCCTCCCTCCCCAGTTTTATTGTGATAATAGGACATCTTAATGTTAAATTTCTAAAAAGTCTTAAAAACAGTTAAACATTTATACAAATAACATTAGGCAGATAGTCTCACACAATTCTTTTACTCATCTTGTGTCTCAATACCATTCAGGCTTACAGCTCCCACAAAGATGTTTATTAGTATTAATCAACAATTATATAATGTTTTATACTGTATTTCATACATTATGTTCACTTTGATATTCAAAGTACATTTGTCAGTATGTGTTGTTTTATTTTATTTTATTTTATTTATTTACTTGACAGGGCGAGAGAGAGCACAAGCAAGGGGAGGGACAGAGAGAGAGAGGGAGAAGCAGATTCCCCACTGTGCAGGGAACTGGATGTGGGGCTCAATCCCAGGACTCTGGGATCGTGACCCAAGCCGAAGGGATATGCTTAACCATCTGAGCCACCCAGGCACTGTCAGTATGGTATTATTATTATAATTGCCATCTGACAGATGAATGAAATGAAGCTCACAGAGTTTAAGTAATTTCCTAAGTTTTTTTTTTCTATTTTTCTTTTTACTTCAAAGCCTCATGGGTTACTTAGTAGTCTGTAAACAATATAATAAAGAGGTGTGCAAAAAATCCACTAGATGTGAAAAACAATGATCACTTCTATATTTTAACTGTAAAACTAAGATAGTGGGGCACCTGGGTGGCTCAGTTGGTTGAGTGCCTGACTCTTGGTTTTGGCTCAGGTCATGAGCTCCGGGTGGTGAGATCAAGCCCCCAGCCCAACCAGCTTTGCACAGAGTCTGCTTGGGATTCTTTCCTTCTCCCTCCCCCCATTCCCCTGCTCATGCATAAGTGCTCTCTCCCTCAAATAAATAAATAAATAAACAAATGAGTAAATACATAAAAACATAAAATATTTAAAAAATAATATAGATGTTAAATTTTGCCAATATTAAGATACAGACTGACCCTCCCATGCTGAACAGTTGCTATGTCTGGTGGTCATGCTCTCTGGTACTCTGGATATAGGAGGTGTCTGGATGGACATGTAGGAGCTCCACACACAAATGATTTCACGGGGCCCCTCTCTTGTGTGCTTATTTTCAGTGTATCACATCACAGAGTAGCTTGTATGTGCCCAGTTGAGAAGATTTGTGGATTAGATGGCACATTTTTAACTAAACTCATCCCCACAAAATGAAGAAATGGCATACAGAGAACCCTGTGAAAAAGATGAATATTGGAATAACAATGAACAATGCTTAAGCAAGTAAATTACAAAATGGCAAACTGTCACTTTCCTTACTCATAATGTTAGATTTTTAAATTTAATTTTATTTGTTTGAGAGAGAGTGAGTGAGAGAGAGTACACAAGCAGGGGAGAGGGAGAAGCAGGCTCCCCACCCAGCTGAGCAGGGAGTCTGACACGGGGCTCCATCCCAGGACTCTGGGATCATGAGCCGAAGGCAGATGACCAACCAACTGAGCCATCCAGGTGCCATCATAAGACTTTTATCAGCCATATTATAAGGTAAAATAATGATCTGAAGAGCAGTTAGCCAAAAAAAATTTTGACAATCAAGGATAGTATTTAAAATACAGATTAATATCCACTGTCATTATTCATGAATATCACGTGAAGTGCATATTTCCCCTAGAGATGTCAGCTAATGATTAGTAAGCCATTGTAACACTAAGTACCTAACATGATGACAAATTCTGTTTGAAATAAAACTCAACCCAGTATTTTATAAAATTTTTCTAAAAACTAATGAAAATTCTAAGTTTCCTTTAAAATTTCTTATGTAATTACAAAAGCAGAAAGTAGTCATTCACCATGTCACAGTAAAATTACTGAATTAATACACCCAATATAGTAGCAAACCAACAGGCATTCCTTTTACAGCAAAGTGTCAGAAGACGCCTCGTGAACATTGTTGAGGATTTGAAAAATGTTACAACAAATTTCACAATAAAATAGGATATACTATATCGTATAGTATCAATGTTTCTCCAAAGTGTAAGCTTGTGGTATTTTGCTAGATTCTATTTCAATAATAAAGTCCACAAAAAAGCACTACCGTTGTGTAAGTCACTAAAGAACATGAACTAGAAAAGATGTCTCTCAAAAACTTCCTTAATGAAAACAATGTTTTCTACAAATATTATTTATATAACCAAGTTGCATTGCCTGGAATTTCAAAAAGTACTCCCAGGTTACAGATAAATTTAAGAGAAAACACAACTCAAATTTGTTCACGCCATCAATCATGAAAACATAAAGTGAAATTAAAGTCACACATGCACAAAGGGTGTCACCGACATGGTTAATTTATTTTTAAAAAGAGTTTATTTATTTATTTTGAGAGAGAGACAGAGAGAGAGGGAATGAGCATGAGCATGGGGAAGGACAGAGGAAGAGGGAGAGCCCAGGACCCTAAGATCATGATCTGACTGAAGGCAGATGCTTAAAAGACTGAGCCACCCAGGTGCCTCAACATGGTTAATTTCACCAAAATAGACAAATTTAAATCTACAACAAAAGCTCTGAATACTACAATCACATGTGGCATGATCATAAAAATCTTTTATACTACGATGAGTCTAGTTGTTATCTTGTACCAAGCACTTTGGAAAAGCTGAATTTATGGGCACCTGGGTGGCTCAGTTGGTTGAGTGTCTGCCTTTGGATCAGGTCATGATCTCAGAGTCCAGGAATTGAGCCCCATATTGGGCTCCCTGCTCAGGAGGAAGCCTGCTTCTCCTCTCTCTCTCTGTCCCTCTCCCCACTCATTCTCTCTCTCTCTCAAATAAATAAATAAAGTATTTTATTCAAGGTTGAATTTATGGACAAATATACATTTTTCTTTTTTTTTTTAAAAAGATAAAGATTCCTTTTCTAATAAATGAACAGGGCTGTCTATTAAACTATTGCACTATCTGCCACCTATCAGATAATAATGATTTAAAAATCACACTTAATCTGTCCCTTGGAAGCAAATGTGGCATTTTAATGAGAGAAAATTAGTACTTTTTTGGGGGAAGGAAGTTGTACTATAAAAAGAACATTTTTAAAAAATGGATATTTAGAAATATTTCCATCTTTCTGTGATGTGAGTGTATGAGAGATACTGAGATGAGCTGATCAGATTAAAGAAGGACTTCCTGCCTGGCTGTGGGGACTGAGGTCAGCTGCTTCAAGGTTAGCCTCAGCAACAGAGCTACCCTTCCTGGGATACATGGTGACTGAGTGATGCAAGGATACGAAGGCTCAGCCTTTTTGATGAATGCAAGATAAATGTTCCTGACTTCCCTGTTTGAGGGGTAATCTAAGCATCGTTGGCTTCCATCAAAGTTTGACTTCTTTCTCTGTCTCACTCTGTTTCCTTTCTTTTCTTTGGTCCCTGAAAAACATCTTGTCCCCAAACTCAGAAAAGTCTGCTTTCTGAGAACCTAAATTGCAACAAGTATCACTTAGTAAAACTCTGTGCACACCTAAAAATTTAGAAACAGATTTTCTTAACTTTTAAAAAAAATCTTCCTTATGAAGAGTTCCAATGTTTTTGAAAATATTTACAAAGGGGTACTTGGGTGGCCCAGTCAGTTAAGCATCTGACTCTTGATTTTAGCTCAGGTCATGATCTTAGGATTGTAAGATTGAGCCCCACATCATTTTGGGCTCCATGCTGGGTGTGGAGCCTGCTTAAGATTCTCTCTCCCTCTCCCTCTGCCCCACCACCCAAAAATAATAAAAAATAAAATATTTATGAAAAATATAAAAATTAACTTTTGATGGATTTATAGGATCTTAGTGATCAAAATCATGGAAGATCAAAATTTACTCTTCAAATTTCAACAAAATCTGGGTGCCTGGGTGGCTCAGTGGGTTAAGTCTCTGCCTTCGGCTCAGGTCATGATCTCAGGCTCCTGGGATGGAGTCCCTCATCTGGCTCTCTGCTCAGCAGGGAGCCTGCTTCCCCCTCTCTCTCTGCCTGCCTCTCTGCCTATTTGTGATCTCTCTTTCTCTCTCTCAAATAAATAAATAAAATCATTAAAAAAAGTCAACAAAATCTTTACCTAATTAGTAGATTAAACTGAATTATTATAATTAGTAGAATTAATGATGAATTTTCTGGATTAAGATATATTTGAATGTGGCATGTTTTTCAGCCAAAAAACTAGTAAATCTGAGTATTTGAATAAAATGAACTTAGATTTAGATGGTCAGATTGGTATATTACAAAGTATTAAAACAATGTTTTCAAGAATAATAAGATATTCATATTATTCTTTCTAAAAACATTGATCTCACTAAAATAATTACTAGTAAGAGTAAAAATGTTTTACATGTTCAATAAATAAAATAGCTGTTTGTAAAAATTCTATTTCATCTTGCCAACATATTTTGTTTACATGTACATAATATATAAATATATTGGGCAGTACTTAAAAATTTTTCACTGATACAATATGGATATAACATTAAAAATTTTGGTCATCAGGGAACCTGGGTGGCTCAGTGGTTAAGCATCTGCCTTTGGCTCAGGTCATGATCCCAGGGTCCTGGGATCCAGCCCCACATCTGGCTCCCTGCTCGCCAGGGGGCCTGCTTCTCCCTTTCCCACTCCCCCTGTTTGTACTCTCTCTCTCTCTCTCTCTCTCTCTCTCCATCTCTCTCTGTCAAATAAATGAATAAAATCTTAAAAAAAATTTTTTTTTGGTCAGCATTGCAGTACACCATGCGCGGTCCTTGATATTCAAAGAAAAAAGACCTGTGACAAAGAGCAAGATGAACAGAGAAAACATGAGAGGATAGAAGAAAGAAAAGTTTGTATTTTAGCAACCAGAACACATTCCTTTATCCTGGGATAGCATAAACTAAAATCATAGGAGGTTAGATTCTCAGGAGATTTTCTTTGCCTCCCACATAGTGTATTCCATACCCTGGATTTCAGGCAATATTCTAGAGCAAGAGGTGATAGTTAATTCTATGTGTCAACTTGACTGGGCCACAGGATGCCAAGAGATTTGGTCAAACATTATTTTGGGTGGGTCTGTGAGGGAGTTTCTGGTCGAGGTTAACATGTGAATCAGTAGACTGAGTAAAGCTGATTGCCCTCCTTAATGTGGCTGGGCCCTGTTCAATCAATTGGAGACCCAGGTAGAACAAAAAGACTAAGTAGGCATTTCGACTGCCTGTGCTACAACAGTGGTCTTCTGTTCTTGGACTAGAACATCAGCTCTCCCGGGTTTATAGTTCACTGACTACAGATTTTGGACCTCCTTAGCCTCCCTAACCACATGAGCAAATTCCTTATAATTGTCTGTCTGTCTGTCTGTAACTGGGGTGCAGGCTTCTAAGAGGACCTGGCTTTGGGGTCCCAGACAGACCTGATTCATCCACTTGCTGCTAACAAAATCCAAAAGCAGAGAAATGAGTGTTGGTGGAACAAGAAAGGAATTTAGTTCCAACTAAATTGAGGCCAACACAGGGAAGATGGCAGACTCGGCTCTCAAAGACCGTCTCCAAAGAGCTGAAAATACTCAGCTTTATATAAGGAAAATGTGGGGCAAAGGCTGGTGGGCTTGTGCAGGTGGAAAGTAAAGGTCAGGTTGATCATTGTCTTGGAATCTGTCACCGGGGGTGTTGCTGGCTCAGTAATAAGGGGTCTTTAGTGCATAAGGGGTAGTTTTGGTTCCTATGAGGGGATGGTTTGCCCACGTGGTCCTTTGCCTAAGTCAAGGGATAAGCTGGAAAGAAGAACTTAATCAGAAAGTACAGACTGAGGTCAAAACGGAGGTAGTTTAAGTTCTTTCTGTCTGTTACCTATCTATTTAACTATCTATCTAATTGTAGAAAATTCTCTATATAATTAGATAATTTCCCTCCTTCTCCCATTACTGTCTTCACAAAATACTTTAAACTCTACCTGACAAAGAATAGGGAAGTGGAGGGAATGTTACCCAGTGAGGTTGAACTCTTTGGCCTTTGTCCTGAGAGGTCTCTAATTTCTACATTGTTGGAAGTTCTTGGCATTAAGAAAATTCTAATATCCACCCCATTTGGTGTAGAATTAAGCTATATTAAGCACTTTATTACCTATATCAAACTTCAAAAAACCAAGGTAGGTATCAGGTGAGAAAAAAAGATTACACTTTTCCAAGTTACCCCAAAGCAGAGAGAGTTAAATAATGAACCACATTTCCATCATCAGACTGAACAATTATCAATATTCACCATCCCTGGGGCACCTGGGTGGCTCAGTCATTAAGTGTCTGCCTTCAGCTGGGTCATGATCCCGGGGTCCTGGGATCAAGCCCCACATTGGGCTCCCTGCTCAGTGGGAAGCCTGCTTCGCCCTCTCCCACTCCCTCTGCCTGTGTTCCTTCTCTTGTTGTCTCTGTCAAAAAAAATAAAATCTTAAAAAAAAATATATTCACCATCCTTGTTTTATCTACTAGTTTATTATTTCTTTTCCCCTTCTTTTTTCTGTGTTCTGTTTAAGGTAAATCCCTGACACTAGGTCGTTTTATCTATACATACTTGAATACATACCACTAAAAAATAAGAATTTGTTTCTTTCCAACACAAACCGTCAACATCATATAAAAGTCAACATATTTTCTTAATATCCATTTAATACACAGTTTAGATTTCAATTCTCTAATTGCATCTAAACTCCCTTTTCCTGGTTGGTTTATTAGACTGGAGATGCACATAAGATTCACACTTAATATATTATTTTCTCTATTTTAAAAGTCTCACCTTTTTTTTTTAACTTGCTATTGATTTATTGGTGAAACTGGGTCACTTGTCTTGAGTCTTGAGAAATGACTCATTTGTCTAATTGTTTCCTTGTGGTATTGTTTAACTTGTCCTCTAGCCCCTAGAGGGGCAATATGTGTGTGTGTGTATATATATATATATATATATATATATATATATACACACACACACATATATATGTGTATATATAATATATTCTTTATATATATTATATAACTTTTTTTTTTTAAGTAGTCTGCATACTCAGCATGGAGCCCAGTGCNCTTTATATATATATTATATAACTTTTTTTTTTTAAGTAGTCTGCATACTCAGCATGGAGCCCAGTGCCGGGCTTGAACTCATGACCTTGAGAAGGAGACTTGAGCTGAGATCAATAGTCAGACACTTAACAAAGACTGAGCAGGCACCGCAAGCCCCTATATTTCTTAAGCTAGAATTTGGTTTGAGAGTTCTAATTAGATTCAGATTTTTATTTATTTATTTATTTTTTTTGGCAAGACTACTTGTGCTGTATACTCCACACTGCATCATACCTGAAGGCACATGATATATGGCTATCCAACTTTTATTGATGCTTAAGTTTATCACTGGTTTTGGGTGGTGGCAAATTGGTCCTCCCATTTTTTTTTTAAGGTTTTATTTATTTATTTGAGAGAGGGAGAAATTATGAGCAGGGGGGAAGGGTAGAGGGAGAAGCAAACTTCCTGCCGATCAGGGAGCCCAATTTGGGACTCGATCCCAGGTCCCTGGGATCATGACTTGAGCTGAAGGCAGGCACTCAACTGACTGAGCCACGCAAGTGCCCCAGTCCTCCCGTTGTTAAGGGTTCTTTTCCTCTAATGAATTTTTCTCAGCCCATCAATTCTTTCACATTTATTTTCTGGAATTTTTCTCTAAGTAACTTTCTTTTATCCATAAGGACTATTTTAAATATTTTACACAGAACTGATTTGATAAAAGCTTATTTCTTTCTTATGAATTGCCATTTTCAAAGTAAGAAGTCAGTGCTCTTACTACCTCCAATGATTTCTGATGAGTTCTTGCAAATTTTTTGTTTTTGGCTATCTCTCTCTGCTGGAATATCATTATCTATTATGTATTTTTATAAAATTATTTTTGATGAATTGAAATTATTATTTTTATGCTCTAATTATTCCATCTTTGACCAAGCTGGCTCTTACATCCTTTTGACAAGACCCTATTGTAGTTTGGTGTCTGCTTTGTCTTTCACCACAAGATGTCTAAGGCTTTCTTATAAATTGCCTGACCTGGACTGGAATCCAGCTATTTTTACAAGGAGCGCTACTTTGTTTTATTGATGAATGATATCTAGAGCTCACCATCTGTAGACAGAGCTAACTTCTTATTACAGCAAATTTAACCTCTTATTATAGAAAACTTTAAACATACCTATAAGTACAGAAAATAGCATGGTAAATCCCTCATGTGCTATCTTCCATTTTCAACAGATATCTGTGTTTTGCTTATCTTATTTTATCTAGTTCCCAAATTTCTATAAAAAGCTCTTAAAAATCTAGGACAGAAATATGGAAAAGAAACAGGAAGTTAAACTCTATAAATGAGAAACCACAAATGGTCAGAAAACTTGGAAAGATATTTGAATCTCACAATAATTTTTAAATTACAAGAAGTAAAGATTAAAATCATGATTGCCCATTGTGGAATAGGTTACAGAAAAACAGAATGTTCATACAGTGCTGAAGGGAATACAAATTGATGTAAGCTTCCTGGCCAGCAGTTTAAAAAAATTACATAAGAGGCCTTAAAACTAGAGATGCTTAGGTGGGTTAAGCCTCTGCCTTCAGCTCAGGTCATGATTCCAAGGTCCTGGGATGGCGTCCTGCATCAGGCTCCTTGCTCAGCGGGGAGCCTGCTTCTCTCTCTGCCTGCTCTTCCGGCTGCTCCCCCCACCCCCTGCTGTGTGCTCTCTCTCCCCCTGACAAATAAATAAATAAAATCTTAAAAAGAAATCAAAGAAACCTTAAAACTATTCTCTCCTCTGTAACAAAGAAACTTTAAATGCAATGATTTAAATAAGAGAGAGATTTACTTCTTTCTGCTCCATGGAGTCATTCACGGGCACAAGTTAGCAGGAAGACTGCTGCAATATAAGGTGTTGTCATCATGTGTGTGGTAAAGGCTGGGTCACCACCACATCCAACTTCCTGGCAGCAGAAAGGGGGGGAAAGACATGAAAAGGCATGTCCAGTGTTGTCAAGACCAAGCCTACCCACTCATATTCTATTAGTTAAAATGTAGTTATACGGTGAAAATGTAGTTATACACTAAACTTCAGGGAAATCTGGGGAATATAGATTAGTTGGTCAGCCATGTGTAAGGAGGAGAAAACAGGTTTTTGTGAACACCTCTTAATCTCTTCCATACTTATGACCCAGTAATTTCATCTAAAAATTTAACTTTAAAAATTATGGCTGTTCCCAAAGATTTACCTGCAAGTATCACAGCTTTGTGTATAATTGTAGAAATTGGAATCAACACAAATGTGCAAAACAGTGGATTCTTTAAACAGATTTTTTTTTTTTTTGCGAGAGTGCACACAGACTTACAATGGGGAGACAAAGGGAAAGGGAGAGAATATATATATATTTTGAAGATTTTATTTATTTATTTTAGAGAGAGCAAAAGAGAGAGAGAGCAGGAGGAGGAGCAGAGGGAGAGGGAAGGAATCTCAAGCAGACTCTGAACTGAGCGTGAAGCCGACTGTGAGATGATGACAGATGATGACTACACTTACTATGGTGAGCACTGAGTAATGTATAGAATTGTCAAATCAATATGTTGTATCCCCGAAGCTAATTTAACATTGTATGTCAACTATACTTCAATAATTTAAAAAGAGAGAGAAGTGTTAGAGGTACTCATCCAGCTAACAATTATTTTATAATTAAATTTTAGTCCCTACTTAAGGGGTAGGTTTAGGTAGTCATTTTCACATCAAGTAATACTACATAGTAATCATTGCCGTTTATATGAGAAATAATCTCAAATATATTTCTCTCAATATTTTGAACCAAGATGCACAGAGTAGTCATATCATACTGGAATCTGGGGTTGTGAGATGAGGTACATGCAGTCTGAGCTGAATGCATTTCTTCATGTTCTGTCCATAAATTCTACTTTTGTTCTAACATTCTTTGAATATTTTGTTTCTTGCAGCTCAATGATCTCAAAAAAAAATCATATATTAGGTTATGCGAACAGTATGATTCCTCTTTTCAAAAAGACAAGTGATTTAAAAAAAAGACAAGTGATAAAAAACAGTTTGTATTATGGACAACAATTAATGAAGGATAGTTGGAAGAAAGGCAGAAACAAGAGGCCCCCCTCCCCCCCACCCCTCCCTAAGAGGAAACTACTCTTAAAGGGATTTTACAGCACCCTGGAAGGAGCCCTCCATCCTTTCCCACAGGAACAACTACCTGATTGGTGGATGAGCACATGGACAAAAACCTGATTGGGTGACAGGCACATGGAGGGTTAATCAGATTAAAACAGCCCACCAACAATCTCCTAAAAGCCGCTAGATTTAGAAACTCTGGTGGCAACCTTCTCCGGTCTGCTCCCTCTTTGGGAGCTTTGTACTATAGCTCAATAAACTTTGTTTTGCCGCCCACCACTCTTTGTCTGGTCTACCTCTTCATTCTTCAAGTGGCGTGACCAGGAACGGCGGGCACCGAAGGAAAATAAATCCTGAAACACGATGACTAGCTCCAGGTGGCAGTATTACAGTTGATTTTTATTTTCTTTTATTAATCTGTATTTTTTGAATTTTCTTTAGTCATGTTTCTTCTTATTTAAAAAAATGAATAGCACTTTTTTTGAATTTGACAGAAAATTCTAAAAATCGGTATTGGGTAACCTCACTATCCTTTGGCTCACCAGTCTGTCCCTGTTTCTGGGTATCACTCCCATGAGAAGCTCAGGAAGAGCTTACCAGTACAGAGCAATTGGAAAATTACCATATGGGAAATTACAGGCTTTGCATTGTATGGATTCATTGAAAACATTAATATATTGGGTATTTGTAAATTTTAATCTAATTTGCTTTTATAATCCTCAAGGTAGATTAAGGAATAAGGAGAATTGCAAGGACATATGATATGTATTTTTTAAGATATGTATTTTCTAGGGTTTATTTTTTAGATTTATTTGTTTTATTTATTTATTTTTAAAAGAGTTTATTTATTTCAGAGAGAGAGAGAGACAGAGAGCACAGGCAGGGGGAGTGTCAAGCAGAGGGAGAAGCAGGAAGCCCCATGTGAAGCTCGATCTCAGGACCTGAGCACCACCCAAGTACCTTTAGAGAGAGTAAGAGATAGCATGCATGCATGCCCACATGAGTGGGGGGAGTGCCTCCCACTACCTCCCAGGGTGGCACAGGGAGAAGCAGACTCCTGGCTGAGCTGCGGTGCCCCACCAGGGCTGGAGATGAGGTATAATTAACTTTACGACCTATGAAATCATGACCTGAGCCGAAATCAGGATCAGTTGCTTAACCCTGACTGAGCCAGAGCCACCCAGGCACTGTGGGATGTGTGTATTGAAATTAGATACTGGGTCGCCTGAGTGGCTCAGATGGTTAAGTGCCTGATTCTTGCTTTTGGCTCAGGTTATGATCTCAGGGTTGTGAGATCAAGCCCCATGGGCTCTGCATTGGGCCTGGAGCCTACTTAAGATTCTCTCTCTCTCTCTCTCTCTCTCTCTCTCCCCCTCTTCCCCTCTCCCTCCGCCCTCTCCCCTGCGCATTTGCATGTTCCCTCTCTCTCTTAAAAAATACTTAGAAATCAATGTAGCATTTGTACCTGGATTTGTTCAAAATACAGAAGGGAATATTCTCAAAGAATGAGACATAATGAAAATGCTTCAAACCTGGAGAGCATACTCACAAAACACAGACATTGTTTTGCATAATCTGCATGAATCCTCTAACAAAGATAATAATTTGAGCCTCTCACCTGAGGTGGCATGCTATGTTTTTGGCAAAGAAACAGCAACACTAAAACCACAATTAGGATAGGTAAGGATTAAGTTATAGAAAAATCATTTTAAAAATAGCTGTAACACTTTGTAACTTCAGTAGCAATTCTGCCTCTGATGCCATATAAATCATGTATTAGACTTTCAGCCTCCACAATAAATTCTTTATCAGCATCACAAATTTAGAGTATATAAAAATATCAGCACATTATCCAATGTGAGCAGCATAACACAGCTCTCACAACAAATAAGAGCAGATTGAAAGAATCACCAGAACAAATTAACAATATCGTTTACTAGAAGACTTGATGAGGGTATAAAATATGTTTTATTATGTAAGAATGATTTGTTTGCAGACTTTCAATTATAGATAGTCTCACCTCATCTAAAATCATCTTTCTTTACTATTTCCTTTTGTGAATTTCATTTTCCTTGTTTCTATCAGTTAGGTTTAAGATAATCAGCATCATCTCTGATTTTTTCCAGTATTCTTAACTATCTACAATATGCAGGACAGTGCATAGGGAATGGGAGAGATATACAGATACTATATCCCTTCTGCCCTCAAGGGGTTTGTAATGCAGACACAAAAAAATTACAAAAAATGTAACTAATACTTTTAGAAATAATGGAACTGGGTGCCCCGGCGGCTCAGTCGGGCTCAGGTCATGATCCCAAGGTCCTGGGATCCAGCCCCACATTGCTCCCCCTTTTGTCCTCTCACGCTCTCTCTGTCAAATAAATAAATAAAATCTTAAAAAAAAAAAGAAATAACGGAACTAAAACATTTAGAAATAATCATTTTATAGTCCATTTGTAATTTTAATGTAAACATTGATAATTTATTCTTGTCATAATATAGGGTCATATTCTTTTATGTGAATCTCTAGAGAAAAGAGCTACACATTATATTTTAAGACATAGTGTGTGACAGTTAAAAAAAGTTAAAAGTTTATTAGCTTTTTGAATTAAATCAAAGCTATAATTCAGACAAGCTTTGGAAAACACTAACTCGTTTATCTGATTGGTTATTGTAATCGAGCATCTACAACAATCATTGCACCTCAGTACTCAAAATTGGCAGCTAGTCTCTCACGCCACCGAACAGGAGAAGGATGGAGATTACTCCTCGGTACCTTGGGCAGAAGGCAAACTTTATCACCCTGCGCACGCCAGAGGGCAAGGCTCAGGATTACCAGGGAGCAAGCAAGCAGGAAGTCAGGCCGCCCTCTTCTGGAAGGTGGCCCTCCCGGGCTCCGTGCTGTTGGGGAGGTAACCCAGGGGACGCGAGCCCCCCTGACCCCGAGCCAGGCCCCCGCGAACAGGGAGAGGTTCCTCTCCCCCTCCCGTCTTTGGAACGTACATTTCTCCGCTGTTCCAGCACTGGGAGGCACCTCGAGGACGTCGACGTGCGATAGAAGTGTCATATTGAGACTCTCTGGGGGTGACACGGGACTGAGCCCGAGGAAGGCTTTTCTAAACCCCTGCGTCTCCGGCGCGCGCTCATGCGCAGAGCTCCTCGCGCCGGCCCCATGGCAAGCCTTGCGCATAAATAAGGTCCCTCGCTTTTGAGACCTGCCACCCACCAACCTGGGGCCGCTTGCCTCCTTCTTGGGTCTCTTCTTGCCCCCCCCCCCCCCCCCCCCCCNCCGCCAGTTCAGAATTTTCGTCTGAGGAACTACCGAGGTTTGGAACCAACAGGTGGTAAGATAGTTTTGGATTCTTTCTTTCTTTCTTTTTTTTTTTTTAACTTAAGTGTTCGGATAAATACCCTAAAGCGGTATAAAATTGGAAGGCGGGAGTTCTGACTTTAATTAATTTGCTCCCATGTTCTACGAAAAAGCGACGAAGCCTTTGAAGACCCATTCTCCTCTTCATTCCTGTGGCTTTCTTACCTCAGTCCCTTCATCAAGCACTCCTTCCTTGTGTCCTAATCCGCCCTGGGGAGACTCCAACTCTCTCCAAGTGACAGAAGAATCTTGAGGGGGTCTTGGCCCCCGGAGCCTTTTACAGCCGCCATCCGTTTCCCTGTGGCAGGTTTTGGCCGGGAGGGATGCACCTGCCCTCGAGTCTCCGGGTCGGAGGGGACAGGAGGCGGCGGGCCTCGGGCCTGGCACGGAGAGCGGGTGGGTGCTTTGACTTGGCTTCGGGCTCTGCACCACGAAAGGCGAAGCTGTTTATTTCCTCGGTTCGCCTATGTACAAGTATCCCTATCTTAACTTTCTTCTGAAAACCAGTCTATCCTCAACATTCAGAATTTCAATTCCTCCTATTAGCGTGACTCCAAAACTAAACTTTGGGAAATGATAGTGTTAAAGTTGCAAAACCTGGAGGCCTCTTCGACCCAGTTGACTTTTAAAACGTTGGCAGCCTATGTAAACAAAGCAGAACCCTGGAAGCCAGGGTCAGTGCCCATTCGTGTCTCATGGTGGAGGAAGCAAAACCCAAGGACGATCGAACAGCCAACTAGACTTTTCCAACCAGGACCTGCTTAAGCTGTACCCAAATAATTTCCTTGCTTTGCTTCTGCCTCTGCTCTCTAAAGGCCTCTCCCCTGCCTCCAGCTGGTGGAGCGCTGCAAACCACTTTTCAGTTGCGTGCTGAATGCTTAGTTTGAACGCTCAACCACACTCTTCAAAACTGTAATGTACTTCAGTTTATCTTTCAACATTTAGTGTGTTGTTATTATTAATAGTGTGCTATTATTATTGTACTAAGGGAACAAGCCCCTGGAAGGTAGATGTATTCTTTCTGTAGGCATTTTATAATGCTGGATTGGGTCGGAAACAATACCGAGGTTTTAAGCCTGTGTGTACAATCTTCCTGATAGTAAGTGATGAATTTCAGTTCATCTTACCCTCAAAATATTAACCTTATGCAGCATATATAATTTATTCTCAGAACAGAAACCCGGGGGTCAAGGCTCTCTCTTCTTGCAAAGTCTAATTTGCCATCCTATCTAGTTAATCCTACTTCATAGCCATCCCTTGACTCTGTTTTCTTTTTAACAACCCTTCTTAACACTATTGGACCTAGGGATAAATTCTAAACTTTGTAGCCCTGAATACAAAGTATTTTATCGCTTGACCCTCGCCTGTCTACCTACCTACTTTGTGGCCTCATTTGTAGCTACTCATTTGTGGTCATGAAAATGCAGCACTCAGGTCTACTGCAGGAAGTGTAATTGACTGATGGCCCTTGACTAAACCCTTTTAAGCAACTAGGGGCTTACCCTGTAGCACCTGGTATTTCTGCTCTGTTCTTAGAGTGACTAGCTGTTGGGTTTTTTTTTTAATTTGGTTCTGGAGAGTCTCTTCTATGCTTATATGCTTTGGTTCTCCCTATCTCTTCAGCGTTGCCTCAGAGTAACCTAAAAAAATGAAAGTCACATCATTCATCCTACAAATATTTACTTATTGAACGTCTACTGTTTGCCAGACACTTGGGACACATTACTAAACAAGATAGAAAAAAAAAAAAAAAAGACAAAGCTCCTGTTTTTGTGGAGCTTTAGTTATAACTAGGGGAGACAGACAACAAGTGATAGACATAAATTAAAATAACATGTAAGAAGATGATACCGTGGAGTAAAATTGTATAGGGTAAGACACACCTCGAGTGTGTATAGGGATGAGGGGTGAGTTGCAATTTTTAATACTTATGTCAACCTTCTGCTCAAAACCCTCCCAATTGTTCAACAAAGTTCAATATTGGACTATAAGAGCCCACACAGTCTGGTCTCTACAGTCTCTCTGACCTCATCTCTATATACTGTCTTTCCCTCTCCTTCTATCTGATTACCCTGGTCTCCTTGCTGTTTTTAGAATAGTCCAAGCATGCATCTAACTCTGACTGGACAGAGCTTCTCCCAGATATCCACACAGCTGGATTCTTTATCATGTTAGGTGTTCTCAAATGTGACTTTCTGAGTGAGGCTGTTTACAACCACTTTATTTTAAATTGCTTTTTTTTAAATCCCCTGTAGTCTTTCTCCCATCTCTTTGATCTGATTTCTTCTCAGCTGCATGTGTATGTGATATACCATGTAATGGACTTATTTACTGTCTGTCTCTCCTTCATCGAAACTATGGAACATAAGCTCCATAAGGGGAGTGTTCTACTGTGCCTCGAACTAAGTAAGTGTTCAATAAATATTGGTTGAAAAAGAGTAAATGGAGAACCTGAAAGATGGTGGCAAATGGAACCTGTTCTTGTGCAAGTTGAGACCTACAGGGTAAAACTATGTTAGATCATTTCCTTAGATTCATGTATATTTGATCACTTTCTGTACCCTGGAGAAATTTCTGTTACCATGTAATAGCTGTAAATCGCCTGGGTAGCTTTGATGATTGTGATGTCTTCATACTTCGGTCTGCTCCGTCTCAAGGGCCAACTTGTTGTGATTTGCTAAGAGATAACAGAATATATATTTAAAAATCTAGAAAGATAATTTTTCTTGACTTCATAAACCATAGCAATGAGATTGTACCTGTTGCTAATTTCTCTCTCAAGTTAAGATTACTGGTGTTGCTGTTATATTTATACCTGCATATGTTGATTTTACCAATTTTCCATTAACTATGACATTTTGATTTTGGAATTCATCAGAGTAGAGAGAGAAAAAAATTCACATACTGTAGGATCTCAGTTGTAGTTGCTACTTTCTCCCACAAAGTCGCATTACTACTAACAT
Organism: Ailurus styani; assembly: GCA_002007465.1. Lineage (NCBI taxonomy): Eukaryota > Metazoa > Chordata > Mammalia > Carnivora > Ailuridae > Ailurus > Ailurus styani. Next base: position 959,869 of record LNAC01000361.1, read on the forward strand.
TGAAGTCCTGTTTATTATTTGTTTGTACATGCACATGTTGTTTTTACCATTTTTATACTAACAATGGAAGTTTGGTTTTGAAATGTATCACAGCACAAGGATGGACGTGCATACACTACAGGGTCTCATTTGCAATCATCTGAGCAACTGCTACCAGCCATGACTTCCAAGTGTCGGTAATAGCTCTGTGCTGAAGTTTATTCCTTTTATCTCCTATAGGGAAGATTAGGTTATTATGTAGAACATCCAGGTCATCCTTTTGGGCAGGAAATAGAATGGATTGCTTTTTCATGAACATAATAAAAGCTTATGCAAGACCGAGACTGGCCTGATTTGCTGCTATACTCATGAAGTTTCAGAGTATATTAAAATTCTACCATTCCTGTTGGACTGTATTTTAAATATCATTATATAAGATGTATAGCTCACATTTTGCTTATTTCCTTGACTTATACCTTAGTTGATGTACCTCATAAATTAGGAATTTTGAAGATATTGTTTAGGAGGTCTATCTGATCCTCATTGTTTCTCTTTTATTTACTGGCATCCTAAAGATTTTGTTTCTTTAGCTGTAAATTCCTGGAATTTTCTAAGTGGGTACTATTAATTCAAGTTTCTAAATTCTCTGGGAACTGGTTATTAATGTCAAATATACCATTTTGGTGTTCAGGCCTTTTTATAATAACACATCATTGCTATGTTTAGTGTATTCGCTATATTGCTTTCATCAAAAAAACCTCTTTTTAAATAGTTTACTTGACAGTATACTTGTTTGAATTTTCATTATTATTTGACCTGGGTGGGCCAATTTTTAAAGGTAAATATGTATCTTAAATTTTTTTTTAAATTTTTTTTTTTAAAGATTTTATTTATTTATCTGACAGAGAGAGAGAGATCACAAGGAGGCAGAGAGGCAGGCAGAGAGAGAGGAGGAAGCAGGCTCCCCGCCGAGCAGAGAGCCCGATGCGGGCCTCGATCCCAGGACCCTGAGATCATGACCTGAGCCGAAGGCAGAGGCTTTAAACCGCTGAGCCACCCAGGCGCCCTGTAAATATGTATCTTAATCATTGAAAATACTATTAACAGATCTGGGCACAGCAGCAGATAACAAAATGTGAATATCTGAATTCAGTTGAGTTGAAGCATTAGTTAGTTATAAGGATGTTCAAGTTAAACTTAGACATCAGTATTATATAAGGGTCAGTCTCTCTATAGCTCTTTTTGTGACCCTTTTTGTATTGTAACTTAAAAACACACTGCAGGACAGGAAACTTATTAGCTGTATGGTGTTGCTAGAGGTTTATGCATCTGAGAGAAAGCTTTCCAATGGAAAGCTTGATATTTGTGCAAGGCGGCATTCATCACACATACATTCACCAAATATTTTATAAGAAAATGATAGGTAATGAACTTGTAACTAGTGATACAAGAAATAGTCTTGGCTGTTATGGAGCTACTAGGTTAAGACAACAAAGGAACATACAAATATATAATAATTCCGGTAGCAGTAAGTCCTGTAGAAACACTGAGGAGCATAGTACAGAGAGTGATTGGGATGAATTTGATGGAATGCCAGCAGAAGTTTCTTGAGAAAATGGCATTAAAGCTCAGATTAAACAATAAGGAAAACAAGGGGTGCAAAAATCCAAGAAAGTAATGGTATGGCTGGATTAAGGGAATGGTACAAAATCAGGCTGGAGAGAGAGATAAGCAAGAGCCAGACCATGGGTGGCCTTGTGGGCCATAGCAAAGAACTTGTCTTTTATTCTAATTGTGATTGAAAGCCACAGAGGAGTTTTAAACAGGGGGGAGAGAGAGAGATAGTGTAATGAATTCTAAAAAGATCACTCGGTTTTCATAGGGAAAATGGAGAGAAGAGTAGTGTAAATGCTTTGGAAACTCATTTTTCTGCATCATGAGGGGAAAGCAGGAAGTAGCATAGGAAAAATAAGGATCACGGTGCCTTTCTTCGTACTTGAAAACCTGGAAACTGTTGTTAGCTAGAATTTGTTTCAACCAAATTAGGTTTATGCTAAACACACACCTGTTATATTTGATGAACGCTTATTAATGTGACTTTTTTTTGATGCCTTCACCCATTTTTCTACTCTCTTGTCTGCCCTCTCCTTCTTGAAGCTTCTTATTTCCCTGAATCTCAGCTACATGAGAAAACATTTTGCTTGATAAGGATTTCTCTCTTTTTAAACCTTCTGTCAAAGTTCTGTTATGCAGATTAAATCCTCTAAGTGAGAATAGGTAAAGATGAAAGTGAGAAATAAAATGTAATGTATAAAGTCAAATAATAAACCATGTTAAAGAAAAACACAAGCTTAGGCGTAAAAACAGATTTTGTTCAGGAACCGTCGTGATAGGGGAAAAGAGATCTTGGTCTGGAACTGGGCTCAATTCTGAATGCAGTAAGGACAAGTGGGGGATTTACTGCCAAGAAGCAGGGTGGGGATTGGTGTATAGAAAATTACTAAGAGGTGGGGCACCTGGGTGACTCAGTGGGTTAAGCTTCTGCCTCTTCATTTCAGCTTAAGTCGTGATGTCAGGGTGGTGAGATCGAGCCCCGAGTCGGGCCCCCTGCTCAGGATTCTTTCTCTCCCTCTGCGCCCCCTCCCCCAAATAAATAAATAAATCTTTAAAAAATTACTAAGAGGAAACATCAGGTGTAAGGTAGTAAGGGAGATTGTCGCTAAACTGACTTGCCAGGATTCTTGACGAGCTGGGCAATTCAGTCCCAATAAGTGTGGATACTGAAGCCCAAGGTTGAAGCCTAACTGAGAAGAGGGCTCAGGGAAGCCTAACTGAAGGTTGGTCAAGGAGAGGTCTTTGTCAGCTGTGAAGAATCACCTATGTATTGCTGCCTCCTCACTGCTAACATGAACAGGAAGAATTAATCTTGTGTAGACTGCAGGGTCCAGGGAAAAATCACACTATGATTTTTATTCAGAGGTAGCAGTGTTAAGCAGATCTTTTCTTTTTTTTTTTTTTTCGTGTTAAGCAGATTTTTTGTGTTAAGGGCAGTCTTAAGGGGAAAATAAAATGTTAAAGGAAAACCACATACATTTTTTTGAAGGAAGTGTAAAAGGGAGAAGCAATAAACCAGTTCTGTCTTCTATGCCTTAATGACCTGGGAAACAGTGGTATTTTCAGCGCCGCTAAGGGCTCTACTTTATTCTAGAAAAATGAATTACAGTGCTTGCTGCATTCATGACCCATACACTACTGTACCTCCATCCCTCACTTTATACTCACAGCATGTATGAGAAGGATGAATCAACCAGCCACATTTTATATGATTTGACTCTGCCCCTTTGGCTCTTGGTATAGGATTAGGAGCTCTTGATCTAATGGCAGCCAATGCATAGGTCTGTCTGTAACCTCTGACATGCATGACTTACCACAAAATGATGATTTGGGTCAATCACAGTCTCACTGCCATTTGCATGGATTGAGAAAAGAAAGAATCAGGCCATTAATATTGGGTTTGAAGCTGAGGATACATAGGAAGAAACCCCTGAGACAAATTTGTAGCCAAGTATGAGAGATTAGATTTAAGTCTATGAAAGGCTGGGACAATCGGAGTTCTAGGCAGAAGCTATGGGGTTGTGGGGACGGGGAGTTCTAGAATACAGAAAGAAAAAACTGGGCCAGTTGGTGTAGTAAATTAAAGATGGCTACAAATTCTTTGACACTTTGTCCTATGCAAAGGTAAGGTCTATATCTCCTCCTTTTAATCTGGTGGAATTTTTTTTTTCCTTGATCAATGAAATACAGTGGAAGTAACCCTGTGCTATTTTGCAGTCTCAAGAGATTGTTAGCATCCAATTTCTGTCTCTTTGAATACTTGCTCTAGGAAACAAGCTAGAATGTTATGCCACTAAGAAGGCTCATGGAGAGGCCCACATGGAAAGTTAAGGCCCCTCTCTTTTTTCAATAATCTGGAATGGGCTCCCAGCCAAAAGCAGCATCAATAAACCAGTCATGTGGGTAACGCATTATAGAAATGATCCTCTAGGTACAGTTGAATGGCCCCCAGTTGACACCACATGGAACAGGATAGAACCACTATGTCCAGCCCTGCCCAAATTGCAGGTTCATGAGCAAAATAAATGACTGATGATGTAGGAAAGTTTTTGGGGTTTGGAGGCAACAGCCAAGAAAAAATTCTTGAGATGTCTTTGGTGCAAAAAGGTGGTTGGTTTGTTTTTTTTTTTTTTTTTTAAGATTTTTATTTATTTATTTGACACACAGAGAGAGATTACAAGTAGGCAGAGAGGCAGGCAGAGAGACAGGGAGAGGAGGAAGCAGGCTCCCTGCTGAGCAGAGAGTCCGATGCGGGCCTCGATCCCAGGACNCGAAAGCAGAGGCTTTAACCCACTGAGCCACCCAGGCGCCCCAAAAAGGTGGTTGTATTAAAGCACGGGGACAGGACCCTTGGGCAGGAAGAGCTGCACCAGGGTCGTGAGGAGTGGCCCATTATATACTTACAAGTTGGAAGGGGGTTAGGGATAGCTGAAGACTTCAAGGTGTTTGGAAAACAAGATTTCCAGGACCTTGAGGGGGCCAGCTATTGTTAGGAAAAGGTCATTTATTACTGTTTAGTAAAAACAAAGTCTCAGTCGTGAGACTCTTCAGATGTATATCAATGGGTCATATACTTGAGGGATGTGCTAACATGTATCTTGGGAGTAGAGGTAAAGGAAGTTTCCAAAGGAATTTTTATATCTTAAAGTAGACTTACAGGATCCTGTGGGGTCAGGCTAAGATTGCCTTTTGCCCTTAGCAAAATATTAACATCAAGGCAGCTGAATTCTTGGAGGAATGTCACTCAGCCTGTTTCAAGGACTTGTCAATGAGCTATAAGTAGTAAGGGAATTTACTTTTTCTTTTGCCTTTGTTTCCTACATCAACGGATGTTGGTGTTTTTGTCTTTAACTGTAGTGAAATACACATAACGTAAAATTTATCAACCATTTTTAAGTACACAGTTCAGTGTCATTAAACATATTCACGTTACTGTGCAACCATCATGACTGTTCATTGCCAGAACTCTTTTCATCTTGCAATATTGAAACTCTATACCCATTGGATAACACATTCTTCTCCACCATCCCCCTTCCGCAGCAATCAGACATTATGTCTCTATGACTTTGACTGCTCGAAGTACCCCATATAAGTGAAATAATGCAAGTTTTATTTATTTTCTTTTTGATGAGTTCCTTATTTTATTTAGCATACATAATGTTGTCATCTCTAGCATAAGTTTCATCCATGTTGTAGTATTAGAATTTCCTTTTTAAGGCTGAGTAATATTTCATTGTTTGTATATAACACATTGTGTTATATTCCACATTCATCTGTCAATAGACATTTGGTTGCTTCCACCTTTTGGTTATCATGAATAATGCTGCTATGAATATGGATATACAAATATCTATTTGAAACCCTGTTTTCAATTCTTTTGGGTATATACCTAGAAATGGAATTATTCACTGTCATTTGTTTCTGAAAAGTGAAAATAATTTAACTAAGAAGTACTGTTCTGCTTGTTATGGCTTTGCCAAACTGCTCAAAAGCAAGCAGTCCCGGGCGCCTGGGTGGCTCAGTGGGTTAAAGCCTCTGCTTTCGGCTCAGGTCATTATCTCGGGGTCCTGGGATCAATCCCGGAATCAGGCTCTCTGCTCAGCAGGGAGCCTGCTTCTTCCTCTCCCTGTCTCTCTGCCTGCCTTTCTGCCTACTTGTAATCTCTCTCTCTGTGTCAAATAAATAAATAAAATCTTAAAAAAAAAAAGCAAGCAGTCCCTTTAGTATAGAATATATAGCAAGTGGGAGGGAGAATATACAAGTCCCTATAGTAACTGGGTGATGGGCATTAAGGAAGGCACGTGATGTAGTGAGCACTGGGTGTTACATAAGACTGATGAATCCTGAACTCTACCTCTGAAACTAATAATATACTATATGTTGATTAATGGAATTTAAATTAAAAAAAGAATTCATTGCAAACAAATCACTAAATATACAAATATAAATTTTCTAGATAGTATTTTTACTGGATATTTTGGTGCCTTGTTCCAGAAATTAAACTTAAAACTTCTAAATTAGACAGCTTTGTCCAAAATCATTGAAACTTTAGTGAATCCCTACAAAAGTAGATGTTCCAGAACTTTATAATATTATAAATCTATGTTCACAAATTAGTTTATTTTCAGATAATTTATCCCTTAAATTTGTCTCTGTCTTATATTAGTCTTTTGACTTTTATGTGATTGCTCTAAAACTCACAGGTTAACAGAACCATTCTTTTTAACCGTTAGCTTCAAGTGCCTATTCTCTCCAGCTTCTGGTCAATAATAAAATCAGCTACCTTTCATTTGCCTATATCCCTACCTTGGTAGACTCTGAAAGGGGACATGAAGAGAATAGAAATAACTGGAAGGTAGAGATTTCAAGCACTGAACTGGGGTTCTCAGACAATTCCCGCATGAGGGGAGCCCCCTGCCCCAACAGCAAGCAGTTCTTGGACACCAACACGGTGTCTGGATCCAAACGCAAGTCCTAGGCTATTACTGATGTAGTTTCGGAATGTTGGTGAGGCCCGGAGCCTGATGGCCAAGAAAGAATTATTGAGATGTCTTTGGTACAAAAGGGTGATTTTATTAAAGCACGGGGACAGGACCCTTGGGCACTGGGGTCGTGAGGGCTGACTGATTATATACTACGGTGTTGGGGGAGATAAGGAAAAAGGGAGGTGTCCATAAGGACTTTCATATGCTAAGACTCACAGGATTCTGGAGGCCTTGTTACTATCAAGCTAAGGTTGTTTTTCCCTCTAGTAAAGCATTAACTTTAAGATAGTTGGAAGTTTCCTGGAGGAATGTCACACATATCCCACCCAGGAGTGGTGGTGGTGGTGGGATGGGGCTTGTAGGGTGTCAGCTTGTGCTTTGTCCTCCACTGGCTTTCTGATCCCCCATCATTACCACTGGCAGCAGACTGGAGGTTTCAAGGATCTCCTCCTTAGGTTCAATTTATTTGCTAGAGTGGCTCACAGAACTCGGGGAAACATCTAGTTTACCAGCTTACTAAAGGATATGATAAAGGATATGAATCAACAGCTAGATCAAGAGATACATAGGGTAAGGTATGGGAAAGGATGCGGTGCTTCCATGTCCTCTCCAGGGCACTTTCCTACCCACATTTCTACATGTTCACCATCTTGGAAGCCCTCTAAAGGGCCCTTTTGGATTTTTAATGAGCCGTCATTACCTAGTCATGATTGACTAAGTTACTGGCCCCTGGCTGATTCAAGCCCAGTCCCCTCTCCCTTCTCCTCTTTAGGGCTGAGGGTGAGGGGTGGGAGGGACAGGCTGGGACTGAACTTTCTACTCTCTAGCCACTGCCACCTGGGTGGTTCCTCTGGCAACCAGCCCTCTCCCCCATCCTTAGGTTACCCTAAGGGCTTGCCAAAAGTCACCTCATTAAAATAACAAAAGACACCTTTACTGCCCTTTTCAGAGGAAATTCCAAAGGTTTTAGAAGCTGGGAGCGGGAACCATGGATGGGGATCAAATACATATAATTATATTACAAGCATTAAGCATAATTGTCCTGGCTAATCATCCCCTGAATATTTGAGTTGGAGATGTGAAGGATTATGGAGTGCTAATATGTGAAGGGGTTTATGTGAGTGTATGTTACATGTGTTTCTGTGCCTTACTGAGACTGTAGGAGCCCAGAGTCACAATTCTTAACCCCAGATATATAATATTAGTATCATCTGGGAAACTTTAAAAACTACACATATTTGGGTACAGCCCATTACCACCAAGTCAGAATATCTGGAGATGGGCTTCTATCAGAGATATTTTTTAAAGTTCTCCGGATGATTCTCATGAGCCCCCAGAGTAGAGAACAACTAGACAAGAGAATAGAAGCTGTGTACATTTTGCAGAATTTGCACGAAGCCAACTATACTTGGAATACTCATTAAACATTAAGGAAGACTCTATTGGACTTTGTTAGTAACAGATGAGGCCTCAATTAGACAGCTAGCCACTCTATTCTGTAGTGCTTTCAGTTTTCAAGTTCACGCAGATAAGATGAACGGTATCCATGACAACAACAGATGTGATTCATCCATTCCCTAGTTTTCTATTTCCTTTGGGACATTTTGTTCCCTAGGATGTCATTTAGGGCAGCTCATATTCTCGCTCAGCCATCTGGCATCACTGGTGATTTGACCACGTCTTCATCCACACCTTTTTAACATGTTAATTCTAAGGCTTGCCTAATGCATATCAGTTCACACACACTTTTAAAAAATGGCCCCTTATTTACATGGTTGTGATAAAATATACTAATTGGTTAATTTACTCTTTGAGCATTTACTGGATATTTGTTGCATGTTCAATACTTGAACGTTGATCCTTCCTCTCAAGGATCTTATATTCCAAGTGAGGATGTTAGTGCCCTATTTTTTACCATAGATTTAGGTTCTCAGGCTTGTATAATTGTATTAGTCAAAGTTCTCCAGAGACACAGAAGCAATAACATGTGTCTACCTAGACAAAGATATTTATTATAAAGCTTCGCTCAGATGATTACAGAGACTGGTAAATACAAATCTGCATTGTGCACCAACAGACAGAGACACCCCTGAAAGTTCCAATTCTTGTCCAAAGGCTGGCAGGATGAAGACCCAGGAGACCTGTTAGGGCAGATGAGTCCAGAAGCAATCTGCTGGAGAATTCCCTCTTGCTTGCGGAGGTGGATCTTTTTGTTCTATTTAGATTAGATGAAGCCAATTGGAGGGCCATCTGTTTATTCGCAGTTCACTGATTTAAATGTTAATCTCATCCACAAATAGCCTTAAGCTGACACATAACATTAACCATCACTGGTTAGAGGTGCTTAGAGCTGCTGGTGATGATGGTGATGATGGTGATGATGGTTATGATGGTAATGATGATATGTACACTGTATTGAATGCTTACCATGTGCCAGACCCTGCGCCACCCAGTTTACATTCTTTAATCCTCACATTGACCCTATGAAGGAACTACTGCTACTATCTTCATTGGTCTAGAGAAGGAAAATGAGACTTGCTAAGTTAAGTAACTTGTCTACATGACACAGTCAGTGAGGGTCAGTCCTGCCATTTAAACCCAGATCTGCTCTTGCCCTTGCTTCACAAGATTTTTGGGGAAATTTTCTCTCTGCTCTTCTCAGAAGTGTACTGTTCAGGGGGAAGAATGCATTGTACTTTCTAAAGAAAAATTTTTCATTATCTTCAATATTTCATTTAATACTAACTTGAAATACTAGGGGCAACTGCGTTCTAATGTGTTAAATTCAGAGCAAAGGTGTTTTCCATTGGAAAATTTTCATTAAAATGAAGTGTACCCATCTTTCATTTGAAGTGGAGAGGAGATGGGTCTCACTAAAGTTTTATAAAGTGTGTTGAGATCCTCAAGTGACAAATACTCCAAATAGAGGTGATGCTATGCTGCCTTAAATAATGGAGTCAATTAACTGAATCCCTCTGATCAATGGAAAGTATTAATATAGCTTTTTGGCTCTTCTGACTTAATTGCATTAGGTCATATTATGAGCATAAAAGTAATGTCAAGGGAGCTGTGCTGAAAATCAGTTAGAATTGGAATCATGATCTTATGTATCCTGGGGAAAAAAGAAAAATTGATTGAGTCACAAAAACCATTCTACAGTATAGTACCTTCTTATTTTTCACGTCCCTAGTTCACTAAGCATTTATTTTGACGAATTATTTCATTAACTAGCAATCATTCATTCAAAAAACTTCAGTTGTGCATGTCTAATTTGAAAGGTGGGTAAGTAGCACCTGTTTAGAACTTTAAAAAGCAACTTCACACACATCTCATTTATCCTTGCCCCTGCCCTGAAATGGGCATGAACTCCTCTCCCATATTTCTACTCCTTTTCAAAATTTACTTTTGTTTTAATGTAATTGTACTGATGAAACTGAAGATCTTTTTTTTTTAACGATTTAATTTATTTATTTGACAGAGAGATCACAAGTAGGCAGAGAAGCAGGCAGAGAGAGAGGGGGAAGCAGGCTCTCTGCTGAGCAGAGAGCCCAATGCGGGGCTCGATCCCAGGACCCTGGGATCATGACCTCAGCCAAAGGCAGAGACTTAACCCACTGAGCCACCCAGGTGCCCCAAAGCTGAAGATCTGGGCTCTCTTCAGCCAAAGGCAGAGACTTAACCCACTGAGCCACCCAGGTGCCCCAAAGCTGAAGATCTGGGCTCTCTTCAGAAACAAAGTAATAGCTGTTGATTTCTAAAAGTGTATGGTTTTCACTGAAATCTTCCTTCTTGGTCTTCCCATTTCAGTCAGTAAGATTAATTTTTTATCATCTGTAATTCCTTAGTTGAAGAGATCAATATCATACTGTTATCATTTTCCTTAAGAAAGTTTCAATTATCAGATCATGGTGTCAGAAAATTTTGAAACATTATTTGTGAGAAAATGTTACATGATGAGAAGAAAAACTTTATCTTGGTATTTAAGTGAAGTGTTAGGTATAGGAAGATTGTATTATAAAAGTCCACAAGGGTATTTGGAAAAGGAACTCACATTAGGCCAGTCAGTGATGACCTAGCTTAAGTCTTATATATGGCATATAAATTGGCTCTTCTTCTCTTTAAAAATAAATATTATATTTACTTTTTGCTACTAACCATACTATTCTTTGCCTTGGAAAAGGCTGTCAATTAACTGCCAAGTCATTTCTAACATGCTGGACTATGGAATGTACAGTAATAAGTCATGAGATTATTATGACTGTGGATATAGAAAGGTTTCAGTGAGTTCTTTACTCTAGCAAGTTGACTTTATTTTTATGGATACTTAACATCAATAGTCCTGGAGCCTTGAGTTTTGCTATCTGTTTTGAGATTATATAGAGATAATGATCTCTCTGTTTTTTCTGATAAATGCAGTGGTCATAAATACATTAAAATTAATTAGTTTGTGCTGATGGCTTGCAGATCCTCATAATTTTATTTCATCGACCACTTTAAGTTATGGAAAAAATCTCTTGTTGACTTTTGGGGGAACATTTTTTTTTTTTAAAGATTTTATTTATTTATTTTAGAGAGAGAGCATGAGTGGGGAGAGGAGCAGAGGGAGAGAGAGAATCCGAAGCTTGACTTGGGGCTCGACTCCCGGACTCTGAGATAATGACCTGAGCCCAAATCAAGAGTCAGATGCTCAACTGACGGAGCCACTTAGGTATTCCGGGAACATTTTCTTTTTACTTTTTATTTTAATTAATTACTTACTTACTTAATTAATTTTTTCAGTGATCCAAGATTCATTGTTTATGCACCACACCCAGTGCCCCATGCAATACGTCCCCTCCTTAAAACCCACCACCAGGCTCACCCATCCCCCCTCCCGCCTCCCCTCCATAACCCTCAGTTTGTTTCTCAGAGTCCACAGTCTCTCATGGTTCATCTCCCCTTCCGATTTACCCCAATTCACTTTTCCTTCCCTTCCCCTAGAGTTCTCCATTTTATTCCTTATGTTCCACAAGTAAGTGAAACCATATGATAATTGACTTTCCCTGCTTGACTTATTTCACTCAGCATAATCTCCTCCAGACCCATCCATGTTGATACAAAAGTTGGGTATTCATCCTTTCTGATGACTGAGTAATATTCCATTGTATATAAGGACCACATCTTCTTTATCCATTCGTCTGTTGAAGGGTATCTCGGCTCTTTCCACAGTTTGGCGATTGTGGACATTGCTGCTATGAACACTGGGATACATGTGGCCCTTCTTTTCACTACATCTGTATCTTTGGGGTAAATACCCAGTAGTGCAATTGCATGGTCATAGGGTGGCTCTATTTTTAATTTTTTGAGGAATCTCCACAGTGTTTTCCAAAGTGGCTGCACCAACTTGCATTCTCATCAACAGTGTAAGAGGGTTCCCGTTTCTTCACATCCTCTCCAGCACTTGTTGGTTCCTGTCCTGTTGATTTTGGCCATTCTAACTGGTGTAAGGTGGTATCTCAATGTGGTTTTTTTTTTTTTTTAGATATTTATTTATTGGACACAGAGAGGAAGATCACAAGTAGGCAGAGAGGCAGGCAGAGAGAGAGGAGGAAGCAGGCTCACTACTGAGCAGGGAGCCCGATGCGGGCCTTGATCCCAGGACCCTGAGATCATGACCTGAGCCGAAGGCAGAGGCCTCAACCCACTGAGCCACCCAGGTGCCCTCAATGTGGTTTTGATTTGAGTTTCCCTGATGGCTAGTGATGATGAACATTTTTTCATGTGTCTGTTGGCCATTTGTATGTCACTTCATCAAGATAAAAAGCTTCTGCACAGCAAAGGAAACAGTCAACAAAACAAAGAGGCAACCCAAAGAATGGGAGAAGATATTCGCAAATGACACTACAGACAAAGGTCTGATATCGAAGATCTATAAAGGACTTCTCAAGCTCAATGCCCAAAAAAATAGATAGTCATGCCAAAAATGGGCAGAAGACATGAGCAGACACTTCTCCGGGAACATTTTTTTTTACCTCCCAGTTCCTACTTCCCTATGCTACCCTTCTCTACTCCACTCCAGGGAGGGGAGGTGTTGAATGGGATTTAGCAGGACATTATCCAAGCTGTCTTAGGAGTGGAGCCTATGCAGAATGGGGTGGATTGGATAGCATGCTCTCTTCTTCCCTTTTCTGGCTTTCTATAGAGCTGAGATTTAAACTTGGCTTTAGAGTGGAAAAAGCAGAACAGACCTTCCATTTCAGAGCTCTTCAGGCCTATCTAGGGTAGAGAAGAGTTTTCTACTTTGTCTAATCTAGAAAACGGAGGCTTATTGTGGGAGTTTGAGAGGTGGACTAAGGCAGATATGGGTATTTACATGTCCTAGCAAAGATTACCATGATGTCATTTTAATGATATACATTCAATCAATAGTTTTTAGTATTTAGTGAACTATCACACCAGGTATACTAAAGTAGACTTAAAGTAAGCCCACTCTGTCTGTTTCCATCTCCAAACCCAAACCAGAGTCTTGAATTTTACTTTTTTAACAAAAGGTCTCTTGTTTTCTTTAGAGAAAAAAGGGATGAGAAAACATACAGGATTTGTAGAAATTTCATCCTTAGTGATGGACCAGTCAGTATACCTGTGATGGACCAGTAAGTAAACATGCAGTCTGATGGGGGGATGAAGGATAGATAAAGGTGGGGCAAAAAGATAAAGAAAATATCCATCCTTCCTTCCTTCCTTCCTTTCCAGAATTTATTTATTTGAGAGAAGAAAGAGCAAGCACGAGCAGGGAAGAGGGGCAGAGGGAGAGGAAGAGGGAGAAGCAGAGACTCATTGCTGAGCAGGGAGCCCCATGTGGAGCTTGATCCCAGGACCCTGAGATCATGAGCCATAGGCGGATGCTTAATTGACTGAGCCCCCTAGGCATCCCAAGAAGGTTCTTTCATTGAAGGCCAGCCTTCTTTACCCTAGATGTCGTCTGAATAACAGAACCCAACACAAATAAACACAATAAACTCTGAACCATAACACAAACACCCTGAAAATAATATAACACACTTGAGTTCCTTCCTTCTACCCAAGGGAAAATCTGGAAAAATGTACAATTATATCCACAGATAAAATAGTCAATGGCGTGTCAAATATACCTAATGAAGAGTTTAAAATCCCAATATATGAGGTTTTACTATATCCCATTTTGAAGAGAAGAAACAAGACTCTCCTGCTTGACATTGACACCGTTTTTCCATTTCTTCCCTAAAGCTGAACACTTGACACAGCTCATTTATAAAAAACAATCTCCCTGAAAGCAAGATATCAGGTTAACTTGATTAAACCTTCTTTCACTGTTGGTGGGAATGCAAGTTGGTGCAGCCACTTTGGAAAACACTGTGGAGATTCCTCAAAAAATTAAAAATAGAGCTACCCTATGGCCCTGCAAATGCACTACTAGGTATTTACCCCAAAGATACAGATGTAGTGAAAAGAAAGGCCACATGTACCCCAGTGTTCATAGCAGCAATGTCCACAATCGCCAAACTGTGGAAAGAGCCGAGATACCCTTCAACAGACGAATGGATAAAGAAGATGTGGTCCATATATACAATGGAATATTGCTCAGTCATCAGAAAGGATGAATACCCAACTTTTGTATCAACATGGATGGGTCTGGAGGAGATTATGCCGAGTGAAATAAGTCAAGCAGAGAAAGTCGATTATCATATGGTTTCACTTACTTGTGGAACATAAGGAATAAAATGGAGAACTCTAGGGGAAGGGAAGGAAAAGTGAGTTGGGGTAAATCGGAAGGGGAGATGAACCATGAGAGACCGTGACTCTGAGAATCAAACTGAGGGTTATGGCGAAGGGAGGGGGGATGGGTGAGCCTGGTGGTGGGTTTTAAGGAGGGGACGTATTGCATGGAGCACTGGGTGTGGTGCTTAAACAATGAATCTTGGATCACTGAAAAAAGATAGTGAAGGAATAGGAAGATTGTTACCTCCAAAAAAAAAAAAAAAAAAAAAAAAAGAAGAAGAAGAAGAAGAAGAAAAAAAAAAAAGAACATTCTCCCTAAAAGCAAGATATCAGGTTAACTTGATTAAACTTAAATACTCTTAGTGAAGATACAAAAACAAAACATTTGGTAACATCGATGGAATACTTTGTATGTGTTATTCATCCTATTACACTCTATTTAATTTTTCTGACCACTGTATGGCTAACCTTTAAAGATTAGGAAACTGGGACTTTGAGATGATAAGATTTTGGAGGTCATACAGCTAGTAAGTAACAGTCAGAGATGCTTTCTCAGGACTGTCATACTCCAGAACCAGCCTTCCTATTTGCTATCCTGTTCTGATTCCATTATATACCTATATTAGTATGGAATAATTTGTCTAGTTTAAATATTTGGGGGTGCCTGGGTGGCTCAGTGGGTTAAAGCTGCTGCCTTCGGCTCAGGTCATGATCCCAGGGTCCTGGGATCGAGGCCCACATTGGGCTCTCTGCTCAGCAGGGAGCCTGCTTCCTCCTCTCTCTCTGCCTGCCTCTCTGCCTACTTGTGATCTGATCTCTCTCTCTCTCTCTGTGTCAAATAAATAAATAAAATCTTTAAAAAAAATAAATATTTGGTTCCATTACAAAAATATTGTTATGCTGCACAAATGTCCTCCCACATATTTACATCATGATTTTGTGCTATTCATGAGACCTGGTTGTAAGTGTGATACTGTTTGGATACTAAACTTGTGAAAAATAATTAAAATTTTTATTTTTTCCCCTACCAAGAAGAAATTTCACAATTTTCCTGCTTAAATGTTTATACAAAATTATCATTCTGTGATTTCTCTGTATTTTTTTTCCTGGAATACATGATAGGTCTTAGATACTAACTTTTATTTAATTTGAATCAGAAATAGAGGGCCCCTGTCTTGACTCTGGATCTCAGGGTCATGAGTTCAAACCCTACATTAGGCATAAAGCTTACTTAAAGAAAAAAGAAAAGAAATAGAGAATCTTAAACACAAGATTTAAAGGTCTTGTCCTTTTTGAGCTTGAAGTCTCAAGTCTTCAAGTCTCCTATGAACTCAAGTCTCCTAGGAACTCAATTTGGGAAATAGTTCTATATGGCTGAAATAGAGATCCCTGAATGTGTAGAGGATAAAGATATAGTTGAAAAGGTAGATCGGGGTCAGCCTGTAATATGGCCTCTATGAACACATTGTTGGAATAGTGTTGCTTTCACCTGTTGAATACCCCACACTTTGAAATTAGTCTGCCCTAGGCCCTGTACCTGACACTTGGTAAGTGCTTGTTAAATGGAAGGAAAATGAACTCTGGCAAGACAACAAAATTTTAATAGAACATCCTTAAGAATCACCGATGGGTTAATGTCTTAATATTCTTATTTTTAGTAGCAAAACTAGATTTGGGAAGAAAATATATAGGAATTTGAAGAATGATTAAATTACATAATAATATAAGGAAGAACGAGGTTTTTGGAATAACATTTAATGCAGTGCCTAGTGCACAGAAAGGGATTCAAGAAATGTTGAATAAATTAATTAAAGAGTGAATGAAATGTGTACATTATGTGTGTGTGTGTGTATGTACACACTCACACTGATTATACCAGTAAATGATAAATAGGTAAAAAATATCGAAAGTTCAATGTATTCAAATATATTCACATAAAACTCAAAGTTTAACTTGGGAAAAAACTAGTGGGAAGCCAAATTCAACAAAGCCTTTTCTTTATCTTTATCGGATGGTGTTAAGCCTTTTGACAGCTTCCTTGAAATCTCACATTCTCTAGTGCCGTACTGTAATAATTTAGGGAAGATAACTGGAAAGATGGTGTTGGAGAATAATTAGCATTTAACTGGATGTGAATGCAAGCATGAACCAATGTCTCAGTGGTAGCAGATATAAAAAAGACTTAATGAAGAAAAGTAATGATGATCAAAACAATAAAAAGATAACTCTTTTAGACTTCAGGGTCTGAAGTGTTTGAAATACCATTGAAGGTTTCAGTAACAGAATGGCTTGTGGGACACCTGAACATTTCTGCTTTGTTTGGTTTTGGGAAATTTAAAAGTAATCTCGGGGCTAATGGGAGAGCGTGGCTTTGTAAAACAGTAATTTAAAACCACACCATCCTTTTCTTACTTCCTCCACGATTATGTGATTTCACTCTGGATGAATTCCCTCCTCTGTGGGTGTCTTACGTCAGTTGGCTTAGAAGGCTGAGCCTAAAGTTAAACCTCACATAGAATTTTGTGGAATCATTATGAGTATGGTGGAGTTTTCTTTTGTTATAAAAAACAAGAAGGAGGCAACATTATGATATTGTTAAGTCATTAATTCAGTTTTAAAATCTCACCATCCTGTGGGGGGAAAATACTCAAATTTCCCATCTCCAGCTTTGATCTTTTGTGAATATTTTTTTTTGGGGGGGGCCACATATTTTGCATATCTACAAGCTTTTCTACTTAGATGTTCTGCCAAATTTTTCATCTCTTCCACGAACCAACTTTGCACCTTCCCAATCAACTGACATTCTGGTAATAAATTTTGGAATAATTTTTCCTTCTGTTTCTTTCTCTGTTCACAGTCTGTTACCTTGTCTTAGTAATTTTCTTTTGAAAAGTTAAATATTTAGGGGCACCCGGGTGGCTCAGATGGTTAAGCATCTGCTTTCAGCTCGGGTCATGATCCTAGGGTCCTGGGATCGAGCCCCACATGGGGCTTCCTGTTCCGTGGAGGAGCCTGCTTCTCCCTCTCCCTCTACTGTTCACCCTGCTTGTGCTCTCTTGTTCTCTCTGTCAACTAAATAAATAAAATCTTAAAAAGAAAGAAAAATTAAATACTTAAAAATTAAATTTAAATAGTTAAAGACTTACACTCTTACTGCTCTTGTTTGAATTGTCCTAATTAATTGCTTACCTCAGATATTCTTCAGGAAAATAAAGGAAATAGTAGGGTTGTTGTAGGGTTGTAAGTTTTAAATGAATTAATGTATGCAAGAGTATGTAGCATATACTAGATAGTAATGATATTTACTAATGCATTTCCCTACAAAACTTTTCATTGTTGTATTGTCTCCAGGATAAAATCTAGAGACTCAAACTGATATTCCAGATCATGAGAGTTTGGCTGTAATTACCTATATCAAATTATTTTCCACTCATCTCTATTATTTAGGCACACAAAACTTTGTCCACAAATAGGCCATATTCACTTCAACATCTTTGTCAACTTTCTTGCTCTTTGTTCTTGGGGACTACTGCTTCCCTGTTTAATCTATGCTCCAGGTTTCAACTCCTGTCTTGCCACCTCCTATAACTGTTCTATGTGCAGGGGATATGACAATGGACAAGTAGACAATGTCTCTGCTTTTATGAAGCTTGTAAGCTTGTAAACTGTAATCTAGTGGGGAAACAGATAATAGCCAGATGAACAAAGAAATAAACACAATTTGGTATATATATATATACACAACAAAATATCACTCAGCCTTAAAAAGGAAGGGAATATGACAATATGCTACAAAATGAAACAGCTTTGAGGACACGATGCTAAGTGAAATAAGTCAATCACAGTAAGACAAATACAGCATGCTTCCATTTATATGAGGTACCTAGGGTAGTCAAGTTCAGAGAAACAGGAAGTAGAATGGCAGCTGCCAGGGGTTGGGGAGAGGGGGAAAGGGAAGTTGTTATTCAAGGAGTAGAGAGTTTCAGTTTCTGAGGAGGAAAATGTTCTAGAGGCCTGTTGTGCAACAATGTATATGTAGTTAACACTATTGTACTATTCACTTAAAAATGGTTAAGATAGTACATTTTATGTGCTTTTTACTACAATAAGTAATAGAAATTGTTGAGTTAATCTCAGATAATTATAAGTGCTGCTAAGAAAATAAAGCAGGATAACAGCATACAGTTACTTAAAGGCAATGCTATTTTATTTATTTATTTATTTATTTATTATTCATTTGACACAGAGAGAGAGATTACAAGTAGGCAGAGAGGCAGGCAGAGAGAGAGGAGAGAGGAGGAAGCAGGCTCTCTGCCGAGCAGAGAGCCCGATGTGGGCCTCGATCCCAGGACCCTGGGATCATGACCTGAGTGGAAGGCAGCGGCTTTAACCCACTGAGCCACCCAGGCGCCCAAAGGCAATGCTATTTTAGAAAGCCCCTCCTGAGGGAGTGGCTTTTGAGCTGAGACCAGACTGAAGATGTGAATTAGTCATGAGAGTCTGAAGGAATAGTAAATGCAAGGGTCATGAGACAGAAACAAGTCTGTCCTACACAAAGGAGAAGAAGAAGACAATTCTGAGGGCATGCAGTGAATTTGCTGATGAAGGCAGGCAGATTCCGTAGGGACTGGTGGGCTTTGGAAAGCACATGGAATTTTTTTTAAGCATGATAGACATTCATTGGAGAGTTTTAAGTACTGGATGATAGGATCTAATTCACCGGTTTTATTTATTATTTATTTATTTATTTATTTATTCTTATGTTTCAAGTTTTTATTTTTTAAAGATTTTATTTATTTGAGAAAGAGGGAGAGTGCATGCGTGTGCATGCTCATGAGTGGGGTAAGGGGTGGAGGGAGAGAGAGAGGGACAAGCAGACTCCTGCCTTCATGTGGAGCCTCATGCANTCTGATTCACCGGTTTTATTTATTTATTATTTATTTATTTATTTATTTATTTATTTATTTATTTATTCTTATGTTTCAAGTTTTTATTTTTTAAAGATTTTATTTATTTGAGAAAGAGGGAGAGTGCATGCGTGTGCATGCTCATGAGTGGGGTAAGGGGTGGAGGGAGAGAGAGAGGGACAAGCAGACTCCTGCCTTCATGTGGAGCCTCATGCAAGGCTCAGTTCCCTGACAGGGAGATCGTGACCTGAGCTGAAACCAAGAGCTGGACACTTAACCTACTAAGCCACCCAGGCACCCAAAGTTTTTATTTAAATTCTAGTTAGTTAACATATACTGTAATGTTGGTTTTAGGAGTAGAATTTAGTGATTCGTCACTTACACATAACACCTAGTGTTCATCATAACAAGTGCCCTCCTTAATACTCATCACCCACTAATTCATCTGCCTGAGCACCTTCCTCCAGCAACCCTCAGTTTGTTCTTTATAGTTAAGAATCTCTCTTATGTTTTCCTTCTGTCTCTTTTTTTCCATTTCCATATGTTTATCTGTTTTGTTTCTTGAATTCTACATATGAGTGAAGTCATATGGTATTTTTTGTCTTTCTCTGACTTATTTCACTTAGCATAATACCCTCTAGTTCCATCCATGTCATTGCAAATGGCAAGNTCTTTATAAAAAAAAAAAAAAGAATCTCTCTTATGTTTTCCTTCTCTCTCTTTTTTTCCATTTCCATATGTTTGTCTGTTTTGTTTCTTGAATTCCACATATGAGTGAATTCATATGGTATTTTTTGTCTTTCTCTGACTTATTTCACTTAGCATAATACCCTCTAGTTCCATCCATGTCATTGCAAATGGCAAGATTTCTTTTTTAATGGCTGCATAATATTCCATTGTATATACATAACACCTTTTCTTTCTCCATTCGTCTTTTAGTGGATATTTGGGCTCTTTCCATAACATGGCTATGTTGCTAATGCTGCTATAAACATTGGGGGTGCATCTGCCCCTTCGAATCTGTATTTTTGTATACTTTGGGTAAATACCTAGTAGTATAATTGCTAGGTCATAGGGTAGTTCTATTTTTAACTTTTGGAGGAACATCCATGCTGTTTTCCAGAGTGGCTGCACCAGTTTGCATTCCCACCAACAGTGTAAGAGGGTTCCCCATTCTCCACAGCCTTGCCAACATCTGTGTTTCTGTGTTGTTAGCCATTCTGACAGGTGTGAGGTGGTATCTCATTGTTGTTTTAATTTTTATTTTCCCTGATGATGAATAATGTTGAGCATTTTTCATGTGTCTGTTAGCCATCTGTATGTTTTCTTTGGAGAAATGTCTATTCATGTCTTCTTTCCATTTCTTAACTGGATTATTTATTTATTTTTGGATGTTGAGTTTGATAAGTTCTTTATAGATTTTGGATACTAACCCTTTATCAGATATGTCATTTGCAAATATCTTCTCCCATTCCATAGGCTGCCTTTTAGTTTCGTTGATTGTTTCCTTCACTGTGCAGAAGGAGATTCACAGTTTTAAAAAAGTCGGCTAGCTATAATGAGGAAACAGAGAGAGGTAAATATAGAAGCTGAAACCCCAGTTAGAACACATTTTCACTGGAACACAGATGATGGTGACCTGGATGGGAGCCGGGAAGGAGTGAAGTTGTCAGAATTGGGATAGATTTTGTGGTAAAGACAAATTGGGATAGATTTGTGGATAGATTGGATGTAGCAAATGTATAAAGAAGAATTAAGGATGACTTCTTTGTTTTGGCCTGGACAAATATGGGGGTAAAATTGGGAGAGAAACAGGTTTGGGTTTGAGGGAACAAGAAGTTACAAGTTTAGTTTTAGGTCTGTTAGGTTTTGTTTTGTTTTTGTTTTAAANGTTGATTGTTTCCTTCACTGTGCAGAAGGAGATTCACAGTTTTAAAAAAGTCAGCTAGCTATAATGAGGAAACAGAGAGAGGTAAATATAGAAGCTGAAACCCCAGTTAGAACACATTTTCACTGGAACACAGATGATGGTGACCTGGATGGGAGCCGGGAAGGAGTGAAGTTGTCAGAATTGGGATAGATTTTGTGGTAAAGACAAATTGGGATAGATTTGTGGATAGATTGGATGTAGCAAATGTATAAAGAAGAATTAAGGATGACTTCTTTGTTTTGGCCTGGACAAATATGGGGGTAAAATTGGGAGAGAAACAGGTTTGGGTTTGAGGGAACAAGAAGTTACAAGTTTAGTTTTAGGTCTGTTAGGTTTTGTTTTGTTTTTGTTTTAAAGATTTTATTTATTTGTTTGACAGAGAGACACAGTGAGAGAGGGAACACAAGCAGGGGGAGTGGGAGAGGGAGAAGCAGGCTTCCCGCTGAGCAGGGAATCCAATGTGGGGTTTGATCCCAGGACCCTGGGATCATGACCTGAGCTGAAGGCAGACACTTAACAACTGAGCTACTCAGATGCCCCAATGTTTTGTTTTGTTTTTAACATCTGTATCACAAGATATGATTCACATACCATAAAATTCACCCACTTAAAATGTTCAGTTCAAGGATTTTTTAGTATATTCACAGAGCCAGGCAATCATCTTCACAATCTAAATTTAGAAAATTTTATCACTCAAAAAGAAACCTGTATCTATTTTCCTGGCCCTAGGCAACCACTAACCTAGTTCCTGTTTCTATAGATTTCTCCAGTCTTGGCATTTCATGTTAAGGAATGCTACAACATGTTGTCTTTTTTGAGTGGAGTCTTTTATTTAACTTATCTTATCCATCACTACTTTAATCGTTTTTATTGTTAAATAATATTCCACTCTAGAGAAATACCACGCTTCGTTTATTCATTCATCAGCTTATGAACATTTGTTTCTACACTTGGCTATTATGAATAATGCTGCTATGAATATGTATAAGTTTTTATCAGGACATATATTTTCATTTTGTTTCAGCATATAACAAGAATGGAACTGCCGGGTTATGTAGTAACTCTATGTCTATTTTGAGAAACTACCAAACTGTTTTTGAAAGTGGCTATACTATTTTACATTCCCACCAACAGTGAATAAGGATTCTAATTCCACTACACCCTTGTCAACCGTTGTTATCATCTTTGTTTTTCATTGGAGCCATCCTCGTGGGTATGAAATGTTACCTTACTGTGGCTTGAGTCTGCATTTTCCTAATCACCAAGAATGCTGAGCATCTTTTCATGTGCTTATTGCCCATTGGTATATCTTTGGAGACAGGTCTGTTCAAATCTTTTGTTCGTGTTTAAGTTGGGTTATCATTCCCTTTTTAAATTTTTTTTAAAAAAGATTATTTATTTACTTATTTGAGAGCAACTGAGGGAGAGAGAGAGAGCACGGGAGCATGAGCAGGGGGAGGGGCAGAAGCAGAGGGAGAAGCAGGCTCCCCACCGAGCAGGGAGCCTGATGTGGGACTCAATCCCAGGACCCTGGGATCGTGAACCGAGCAGAAGGCACTCAGCCGACTGAACCACCCAGGTGCCCTGTCGTTCCTTTTATTGTTGAGTTGTACTGCTTCTTTATATATTCTATATGTAAGCCCCTTGTCAGATAATGATTTGCAAATATTTTTTTCTCTTTCTTTGGACTGGATTTTCACTTTCATGATGGTATTGTTTGCAACACAAAGGTTTTAAATTTTGATATAGCCTAATTTATTTTCTTCTTCAGTCACTTTTGCTGTCAGTGTCCTATCTAAGAAATGGCCAGGTTAAATTTTAGTTCCCTATTAGATATCCACATGGAGATAGCAGGTAGTCAGTTGTGTGTGAGTCTGAACTTGAGAGATCACACTGGATAGAAATGGGAGTAATTAGTGTAGAGATAATACTTAAAATCCTGGGCCTTGATGGGATCACTCAGAGATGGAATAGAAGTGGGCAAGTCATGAAGGACACAATTTATAATCATTACACATAGCATTGGGGTTCAGTATGTGCCCCAGAGTATTGGAATAACCTACCAATAAAGAGTCTAGCCTAATGACTAAGCACTAAGACTGCTCACTTAGGGATAGGGCAGATATCTCTCAGGAAGAGCTTGTGAGATCGTTTCCACTTTGTGGCCACTGTAGTAAAGTTGACTTTTCAGAATAAACTGGAGTAGAATTTTCTCCATATGATCTTAACTTCCTAGGAAGTTCTTAACTTCCTAGGAACTTCCTAGGAAGCTTCCAAGACTGGGAGTACTCCTTCCTTATCAAACGTCTATATAAGTGTGCGTACTGGTCAGAGTGGCAAACAGAATACATGCAGCTCATTTAAGCTAGCAAAGATTTTAGCAGAGAAAATCAGGTAGCTCACGGAATCCTCGTCATCAGGTGAAATTAGCAGGAAACATATCCGGACCCTAGAAGCATGCTGTAGGACTTGCCTGTGTGGGAATTGTCACTGTCACTGCTGCCACAAGCCAGCCTTCAGCTGCCAGGAACTCAGCTTCTCTCAAATTACTCTAGATGCCAGACACTCGACTTTATTGCAACTTCTGTGGCTACCCCTTTAAAGCAAGATCCTCAGCTGCCCTTGTACCTGGAAAATAGATGCTCAACACTTAGCCTGTTTCCTCATGCTGTGAATTGAAACCTCATGTGGGTGTACCTGCTTGCTGGAACCAAGGTTATCTGCTTGCATCCCAGTTGCCAACGATGGGGGGGGGGGAATGGGTTTTCTGGGTGTTCTCTTGGGAAGTAAAGCTCACAGTGGAGAAACTCATAAAATGTGGAAGATATTCCAAAGGTAGCAAGAGGCCATGCATGAGAGGTCTCCACTATAATGTGCCGTGTATACCTAGCAGTGACAGCACTTCGCCATTACCTGGGGGTGGGGGGTGGGGGTGGGGCGAGGTTTCTTCTTCAGAGAGCATCTAAATGATGGTCGCTGCTGTCAAATTCTTCCATGCTGAAGTGACAATTTCTCCTCCTAAATATAACATAGGGAGAACTGTATTTGTGAATTCACAAGTTTATCAGCTATTTGCATTTCTTTTAGAGCAGGCCTAACAACTAGATGGTAAGTTGTTATATATATGGAATGTTATAAACATTTTAATATATGGGCGTAATTCACTCACCTTACATTATTGAACATCAATTTCTCTTCACAGAGAAAGACATTTTATGATGTTACTCATTTAATGAGATCTACATGAATAATTTTTGTGTGTGAGCTATCTGGCAAAGAAAAGTCACCATAAAGATATAGTAGTTACCATCAATTTATTATAAATCTTTAAGATAGCAACTTAGTGTGGCTTGAATAAAAATCAATTTTGTTTTGCTTAGCCATTGATTTTTTTCACTCAACTTTATTGAGGTATAATTTACATAAAATTAAATAAACCCTTGGTTATATTGGTAAGTTTTGGCAATATAGCCACCCAAATAATCACAGGCCATAGTCAAGATATAGAACATGCCGCTTTATAACATCCTCACCTCCCGAGCCCTGTGAAACCACTAATATACTTTCTGTCACTATAGATATTGATTTTTTTCAAGTTATCGAGGCATAATTTAAACACAAGGTAACACATTCATTTTAAGTGTGCAGTTTGCTAGAGCCATTGATTTTCAAAAAGTAAAACTACTGTCTCTATAATGGTTTTCTCTTGAACGCTCTTACTAGTCATTTGGTCATACAGGAAAGCAGTGAATGAATTCCCTTTGTTTTCTATACATACAAACTCACATGGAATCACTCCATACTTTCTACATGCAGTCATGTGATATCACAATATTCTTGATCCACAAACTGTTCTTGAAAAATTGCTGATACAAAGGCCAGGGGAAGCAAATATAAAACTAAGCTGCTGATTTAGACCCACGCAACTATTAGCTTGCCACACACCCATGAATCATAAGGTCCTGAAATATAGCTATTAGTGGTATTCCTAGCTAATCACTCTTATAACATTATTTTAAGGATCTTGGAATATGAGTCATGAGTAAGCAAATGAATAAATAAATATGCACTGTTGGTGATTTAATGTTTGACATGTGGGAGAGGCTGGGTAGAGTACATGTTATCTAGGGACTTGCACTAATTGTACAGTTCTAAAGAAGCTTATTTGAAGCTATTAGCATGTTTTTGAGTTATTGATTTCTAAATGTCGTCCCAGTTTGGCTAGAGAATCAGATCTTAGGGGATAGTGCCAGCTAATCCTTTTTATTAGGTAGGACGGATAATGGTTTAAGTGTAGTCCAGCTCCCTGGATGGGAAACAAACAGAAATTTCCATAAGATGGTGTCCCAGTTTGCTTGTCAGTTACAGTAATAAATTCTGGGAGAAAATTATTATAGCTTGGAAATTTGAAGCCCTTGGGAAGACTTTCAGGAAGGGGCTCCCGAACCATTTACAATTTGCAAATAAAGAAGAAGAGCAATTGTACAATCAGTTAATAGCCATCATACAATCAGTCACTTTTTAAAAAAAACACGTACTGTCAACATATTGTGCACGAAGCACTGCTTAGGGTCCCAGTGATACACAGATGAAGGAAGGCTTCTGCTCTCAAGTTCCCACTTTAAGCAGGCAGGAGAGAAAGAGCATTAAAGAAACAATTGGAACATAGAGTGCTTAGTTCAACAGAAGAAATATGTGCAGAGTACCATGGCAGCAAGGATAAAGAACACTGGATTTAGGCTGAAAGAAGCAGAAACAACTTTCCAAAGGGGATATTTTTGTTAAGTCAGGAAGGACCAGCAGATGTTAGCCAGGCAGAGGAAACAGAGGCTGTTTGGTTGCCCTCCTAAGAAACCTCCCATTATTAAAAAGTCACATTATAACACATGATATGCTTAAATGGAGAAAGACGGGGAAGAGGCTGGAGGGCTACAAGATTATAATGAAAATGTTTTTTTCTTCTGCAGAAATTTTAATGATAAAGATATCTCTACTGTTATAGGTTTATTTTTTATTTTTTATATTATAAACAACAATAAAAACATCAAAATAAGCAAAATCAAAACTAAACATTTTCTTTTTTACCCTTTGGTCCAGGCAGCCTCAGTTTCTTCTGATGCTGAGTCCTGACCTCACGTTTATCACAGGTGCCAAAGGTGAGGAAGAGAGCCCAGGATTATAGGTCCAAAGGAAAATGTTGGCAGAGCATCCAGCCATGTGCTCAGAGTAGCATTAATATGCTTTGTCTGCATGAATTTTTTTTTCTTTCTCTATTAGTGAGCTATTAATTCCTGGGAGAGATTGATTTATGATCAATAGTAGTTTACACAGTACAAAGTAGGTTTCATAATTAATTGATTGCACTGTGTCTGATTGCCATGTATAAAAAAGCTTGCTCTGTCGGAGAAATGCCTGAAATTTGGTGTGATTAGAGCATAAGGGTATGTTGAGAGTGAGGCTGGACAAGTAGTCAGATCCTGGAGGCCTTTGTGTTCCAAGCTAAGGGATTTAGATTTCATTCTGCAGGCAGAACAGGGTGATGTATTGATGAATTTCAGGGAAGGCTGAGAGATAGATAAGATGTGAATTTAGCAAAACCCCCACCCTGGCTGCAGTGTGAAATATAGATTGGTGTGTGGGAGTGATGAGAGAGAGACCATTAAGAGGCTATTAGGATAATGAGGACTTGAAGTAAGGTAGTAGTAAAGCAAAGAAGGGAACAATTTGGAGAGATAAGGAACATTGAATGATTTTGCTTAGTGAGAAACTGGATGTGAGGGGTGGGTATATTTGTGGGGGGGCAGTGTGTATAACTTGGGGCCAGGGGTGTCTAAATTAACTCCTAATTTTCCGAGTTAGAGATCCCAGGGAATATAAGGGAGACGGAAGTGAAGCAGGAACGGATTTCTGGAGGGGAGCGCTGGGAGAGGATGGCTCATGGTCTGAATTTAACATATATATGGGGGCGCCTGGGTGGCTCAGTGGGTTAAAGCCTCTGCCTTCGGCTCAGGTCATGATCTCAGGGTCCTGGGATCGAGGCCCGCATCGGGCTCTCTGCTCCGCGGGGAGCCTGCTTCCTCCTCTCTCTGCCTGCCTCTCTGCCTACTTGTAATCTCTCTCTCTCTCTCTCTCTCTGTGTCAAATAAATAAATAAAATCTTTAAAAAAAAATTTTTAACATATATATGGGATATTTAAAAGGAAACACTCTAAAGGTAGGCCTGAAAATCAAAGAATTACATTACAGTTACAGGATTTTGGAAGATAAAGTTTTATCAAAATAAGACGCACCCATAGTTAACGACATCAAATTGTCAGTATAAAAGAAAAATCATGAATATGGTGGAGCAGATAAATTTATTGCCTCTCGTTTCCAAGTCCACCTTCAATGCCTGCTCTGCAGGAATGAGCCTGGATCCTCTGAGCATTTCCCTTTTGCAGCAAGGACCCTGTCAAGCTTTCCCATTAGAGGGCGCTGGAAGGGCAGTGGAAGAGGGAAGGGTTTCTCTTCCTGATTCCTGTGTGTGCCTCCAGTCAGCTCCTGCAACGTGGATGGCTTCTGTCGGGCCCAGAGCTCATAGCAGAAGTAGCCTTCCCCAACTGCGGGCTTGGGAACTTCATACGGCTCCTGCAACATGCAGGGGCCCACAGCTTCCTTGGATGTCTCTTCTGGCAGCTTTGTGGCAAGTTCCTACATTCGGTATCTCTCTGTAAATGACTTTCCTATGAATGGATTTTCTGGCATCTCAGAGGGTGGATTTCCAGCCAACTCCAGATGACGGATTTCTAGAAAATTCCATGGCATGGCCCCACAATGACTGCTCTGTTATCCAGTGAGCCACAGCTGTGGCCTCACCTGCCAGGTCTGGATCTCAGCTCCACGGCATGCTCTTCCCTTAAGTACTCTAGCGCAGCCCTAGACATCGTGGGTACTCTTTTTCATCTGTTAGTCCTTTGTTCTTCAGACTTCTCTTGAGTTCTTGCTAGTCAGTCTTTTGTTACTTCAATCCCATGTTATAGTTAGTAACACTTTAACTTGCCATCTCCAAATTACTGGGGTGTTTGTCTTGATTGGAGTCTGGCTGATACAGTCATCTTTTCTACCCCTTCACAGACGTCATGCCATTCTCCAGAGGCAATAACTTCTTAGTATTTTTTGTTTTTACTATTTTTTAATTTAAAAAAATTTTGAAGATTTTATTTTTAAGTTATCTCTATGCCCAATGTGGGGCTCAAACTCATGACCCCAAGATCAAGAGTCGCATGCTCCTCCAACTGAGCCAGCCAGGTGCCCCTGTTTTTACTATTTTTAATTATTTATCATTTTAAATTTTCTGATTTGTTTTTGGCTGTTCTAAGATAAAGGATTACTTAGTGTGTTTTCGTACTATCTGTGTCACTTCCATTCCTTTCTCCCTTCTGTCATCCCTTCCTTCTCTCCTTGAAACTAGTGTCTCTCTAAGTTCCTCCACTGGTCACCCTGCAACTTCCAATTACATACCTAATCCCTATTTCTTATCCTAGTGCCTGAAGAAAACACATATATATATTTCTGGTCAACAACTTTGTAGGGTGAGGGGAGCCTGGGTGGTTCAGTCGGTTAAGCGACTGCCTTCAGCTCAGGTCAGATCCCAGGGTCCTGGGATTGAGCCCCACATTGGGCTCCCTGCTCAGGGGAGAGCCTGCTTCTCCCTCTCCCTCTTCCTGCTGCTCTGCCTACTTGTGCTCATTCTCTATCTCTCTGTCAAATAAATAAAGAAAATCTTTTTAAAAAAACCAAGAACTTTGTAAAGTGAGAACATTATCCCTTTCCTCCTTTATGCCACCTTTTGCCCCATTTTCGTCTCCCTATATGTATTGGTTCTGCTTTTATTTTCTTAAATTTATTTTTTATTTTAATTTTTTAAAAGTTTGTATTTATTTATTTTTTTTTTAGTAATCTCTGTACCCAGCAGGGGGCTGGAACTCACGACTCCGAGATGAAGAGTCCCACACTCCTCCTGCTGAGCTTGCCAGGTGCCCCAGTAGGGTAAGTGTCTGATTCTTGATTTCAGCTCAGGTCATGATTGCAGAGAGATCTTAAAAGCTCTCTTAAGATCCTCTCTCTCCCTCTGCCCCCCACCCCCAATTTTTTTTTAAATTTGATAAAATTTACATTCTAATCTATAAACTAGAATGAATCACAGAGGTAAATTCTTAACATTGAAGGCCAACAAATAGCATTCATGATATTCCAAGCTGTTAAAAAATTGCTTAGTGAGCCAAATAATGCACTATGAACTTCTTCTAAGTTTACAGTCAGGATTTGGTGTTATGCAAAAAAGAATAATTGCAGTGTCAAGTTCAGAAGAATTATTTTGTCATTTACTCAACCTTAATGTCGTGTTTTAGCTTACTTCAAATTTAAGCTGCCTTTCTTCTATAGCTTTTTCTGTTTCTTTTTCTCCTGTAAATGTTGTTTTAGCTCTCATTCTTTGTTTACTTGCATCGTTGCGCAGAAATACATGCAGTCTTGAGTTTTTCAAGCCCTCATCCATACCATAGATTGTATTGAATTCTTTCCCCATCCCCTTTTCCTGCTGTTTCTGTCTCATTGTGTTGGCTTCTGTGCTGGATAATCTCCATTTATCTCTCTGGATACTTACTCTTCCACCCTTCATCCTGATGTATGCCCCAGGAGGGTGCTTTTATGGACTGCAAAAATACGCTTTTTTTGCCTTCTGGCTTCCAGTAGTTGGGTTTAAATAATGGAAGGCATGATACTGGAAGGTGGGAGGAAGGTAAAATTGATGTATTTATTCCTATGGAAACTTCCCTGCTGAGCCATGCATGGGTAGTGGTTGAAATTCTCTACAGAGAATCACAGCTCCTACTAGGCTTAACAAGTATTAATAAGGCTTAATGAGTAGATTCTTGGAATTGCTCCTATTCTTGCCCTTTCACACTTAGGGACAGTAGTTGCTTCCCACTGTTCCTAGACTCAGGGTGGCTCATTATTTCTTACTGGATTTCCCCTTATCACTGACTACACTTTTGTAAATTATCTATGTCTTAAGCTCTTTTCAGTACTCATTTTGGGGGTGCCATTTTGTGTCTATGAATAACCTGACCGATGCAGGGCCCCACGTCATATTCTTGGTAGATGAATATTTGCATTCGGAGATCAATACTTTTGCTTAATCTCCTATTATGACTAGTAGTTGGGAGTATAAGTGAATCAGAATGAGAATATAAGTGCTGGGATGCCTGGGTGACTCAGTTGTTAAGTGTCTGCCTTCAGCTCAGGTCATGATCCCAGGGTCCTGGGATCAAACCCCACATTGGATTCCCTGCTCAGCGGGAAGCCTGCTTCTCCCTCTCCCACTCCCCCTGCTTGTGTTCCCTCTCTTTCTGTGTCTCTCTCTGTCAAATAAATAAATGAAATCTTAAACAAAAAAAAAGAATATAGGTGCTACTTGAAGCATGGACTAAGGATAAGGTGACCCAAAATTTTGTTTGGAGCACAAGTTGCATTTTTGCCTATCTTGTTGGGCCTATATTAGCAACGTGCCTTTAAGAAATTAATCAACTGAATGTGAGCGCATTTAGAGAATTTTGCTCAAACTGAGTATTATAGTTTTGTTTTTGTTTTTGTTTTTAGGAACTTATTGGTCTTGAATAAAACTAAGTAAATAACTGATTAGTTAGACAACTTTTCATTCAGAAGTAGGGGAATTTCTGTTTTTGGAGATTTGGGTTTGATTGCTTGTCAGCTTTTTATACCTTTAAAGTTTATTGTTACTATCTGTAGAATAGAACAGAATGTCATTTATATTGAAAATTTTAGCTGAAAAAATGCAATTATTGCATCTGCTATAATTAACAATACACATAAATATACATACACTTTGAAGGGCAATCTACACACGAGATTTGCATTCTTATGGTTAATTTAGGGAAATAATAAGTAGAGTGGAATTTATGTGTCTTAAGAGAATGTAAGTGATCCCAGAGAGTTTATAGAGAAGGATAAGTCAGAGTTCATCCTACCAGAAACTTAAGTGCATAGTCACAAAGGATTGAAGGATACACAAGGCTGCTCTCTCTGGTCTAAACTTCTGCCCTTGCTAGTCTTCCATGACATTATTTTCTAACTCTCTCAAAGTCCTCTTTATTCAAGTCATTACTTTGGTTAGAAAACGAAGTGGGGAGGGGAGAAGGGAGAACAGGTACAGCGTGGTATGGTAAGTACTCCAAAATCCTTGAGTCCATTGGCGGGGGATGAGATGGATCACATGTGCTTAAAATAAAACTGCTCCTTCCCCAACAGAAGAAGCTAAGAGAGAGATAGTACATTAGATTAAGACCATTTTACTTCTAAGTTTTTTTTTTTTAAGATTTTATTTATTTTTTTGAGAGAGCCAGAGTGAGAGCAAGAATGGGGGTGGGGAGGGTCAGAGGGAGAGGGAGAAGCAGACTCCCTGCTGAGCAGGGAGCCCAACACGGCTTGATTCCAGGACCCTGGGATCATGACCTGAGCTGAAAGCGGACACTTAACAGACTGAGCCTCCCAAGCTCACCTACTTTTAACTTTTTATTTTTATTATTAGGAAGCCTAAGAAATCCATTTTTCTCTACGTGTTGATGCAGCCTATCAGCATAGCATCGGTACCATATCTCCCTGCACTACTCTATTATTCCATTTATGCCTATTTATGTCAGCCTCCAAAGGAGTCTCCAGACATCCAGGTCGCCTCTTGACTCCTACACTCTAATCCCCATTGAGTTCCACATGCCTGCATTCTGTTCTTTGCCCTGCCTTTATCCAACTTCTAAAATTCTTCCACAGTGCCCTTTAGAATTTGAGTTCTATTAGAAGTAAAATCTCCTGTTCTTCAACCTATTCTTTGAATATTCTTTTCATCTTGCTCTGAAAGAAACCTGGCTCTCTCCCGAAGTTGCTGCTTTCCTGACATCTGTCTCAAGTGATGGCTGTTTTTGTTCCATAACTTTCTCCCCACAGGGCCTGAAAGTGGAGAAGGTCTCCTTATTGCTGCTTCCAGACCATTCTCCCTTTTCCCTATCTATGACCTCTCAACATTGATTCTCATGCTGTCATTATATATCTGTCATTGTCCCTTAACGTTGTCATCATTTACTGATTCTCCAGGCGTTTCCTCTTATTTTCTGTGATTTTGTGGCTCATTTTTGCTTTCTCTAATATATTCATAATTCTTGATAATTTTAATTCAGACACAAAGAATCCTTCCATCATCCTGACCTGTTAGTTCCTTGAACTCTTCTTCAATGAACTTGACTCGAGCCTAGTGTAGCCCCTCACTCTCATGGCTATATCCTAGACTTTGTCATTAGTCTTAATTCCTTTTTTTTTTCCCTTTTCAAAATTTTATTTAAATTCTAGGTAGTTAACATATACTGTAATATTGGTTTCAGGAGAAGAATTTTGTGATTCATCACTTACATATAATACCCACCATTCATCACAACAAGTGCCCTCCTTAATGCCCAACACCCAATTAGCCCATCCCCCACCTACTTCCCTGTTAACCCTCAGTATGTTCTCTCTCAAGAGTCTTTCTTATGTTTTGCTTCCCTTCCTTTTTCTCCCATATATTCATTTGTTTTGTTTCTTAAATTCCACATACGAGTGAAATCATGTGGTATTTGTCTTTCTCTGACTGACTTATTTCACTGAGCATAATATCCTCTAGCTGCATCCACATCATTGCAAATAGCAAGATTTCTTTCTTTTTGATGGTTGAATAATATTCTATTATATATACCTATACCACCTCTTCTTTATCCATTTACTAGTCAGTGGACATTTGGGCTCTTTCCATAGTTTGGCTGTTGTTGCTAATGCTGCTATAAACATTGGGGTGTGTGTGCCCCTTTGAATCTGTATTTTTGTATCCTTTGGGTAAATACCTAGTAGTGCAATTGCTGGGACATAGGGTAGTTCTAGTTTTAATTTTTGGAGGAAACTCCATACTATTTTCCAGAGTTTGCTGCACCAGTTTGCATTCCCACCAATAGTGTAAGAGGGTTCCCCTTTCTCCATACCCTTGCCAAAATCTGTTATTGCCTGTATTGTTAATTTTAGTCATTTTGACAGGTGAGAGGTGGTATCTCATTGTGGTTTTGATTTGTATTTCCCTGTTGATGAGTGATGTTGAACATCTTTTCATGTGCCTGTTAGGCATCTGGATGTCTTCTTTGGAAAAAATGTCTATTCATGTCTTCTGCCCATTTCTTTGACTGGATTATTTGTTCTTTGGGTGTTGAGTTTGATAAGTTCTTTATAGATTTTTGGATACTAATCCGCTATCAGCTATTTGCAATAATCTTC
>LNAC01000361.1:997993-1010971 GCA_002007465.1 Ailurus styani
TCCTCCTTTTTTTATCTCTATTTTCCAAATCGAAGGTTTGCAAAATGTATCAAATAAATACATTTACTCTGAAATAATTAGTACATATGAATTTTATACTTTTCTGAGTTTGTTTGAAATGGGATATATAGTGTGCGGTTGTAAAAAAAACTTTCTTGAAATGTAGTAAAAATACCAATGATGCCAATTCTTAGAGACTTGGCCACTATAGTAGACACAGATTAAGAATAGAGATGACTATGGTCCCAATAATAACAAGTACTGGGAACATTTCCATATTTCGTCTACAGTGAACAGCTAATATTTACTGAGTACCTAGTAAATGTCAGGCATTGCTCTAACTGCTTTACATAGAACATGTTCTTTTCCCTCACAGGAATACTATGAAGTCGGTACTAATATATCTTTCCCTAGTGGCGTCATGGAGAAAAGTATGGAGGCAGGGGGTGGGTAAGTGTGGAAGCAAGGACGCTTGAGCTTGGCATTTGTCCTCCATGCTCCTAATTTGTCCATCCTACTCCAAGGTCTTACTTGAGCATTTGAAGGGATTATGAATCAAGAGAGAAGTGAATGGAGCTCACAGAAGTGGGCAGGGCCAGAAGAAACAGAAAACACTGAGGCAGAAAGCACAGAAAAATTCTGAGTATTCCAGCAGGGTTTTAAGTTTAATGGCTGCTACTATCTTTTGTCTTGAATAAATATAAATATTTACCATAAAGAAAGCTCTTATAAGTGGAAATGTCTCCTGGAATTCTGGGGCTAGGGAAAAGGCCTAGCACCCGGGAGCTGAACAAGAATTACAATGTACAAAAATCTAGTCAGAGAGTCATGAAGGAACCAGGGATGCTGGAAGAAGGGGAAAAGGCGATTCAAAAGGGTGAGCAAACCAGGGTTTTGTGAGGAGTACAGTTTGGCCACCTGAATCTGCATTTTCTGTCTGACATGCTAAACCTAGCTACTGTCAGACACTGAGCACAGGTGAGTAGACTGGAAAAGAGCAGCCTCGATGTCATGCTCATTACAGATTCTCCTCCAACATGGCAAGGATAAATGATGGAAATCAATGTTCTCATCCTTGACTCCCCTCTCTGGAGCCTCCCCATGTTCAGTTTTGTGTGAGGACACAAAGAGCTCCGGTGCTTTGTGTGACAATGAAAAAAATCTGATGGCATCTTTTGATATCCAAAGTTGTGAGAGCAATGTTTCAAGCACATATTTTGTCTTGACACTCTTCTGCCCTGTGGCTGTACTTGATGGAAAGGGGGACTACTTCTCCAGCCATGATTAATCAGTAACTGATTCACTCTGTAATTGGAAATGCATCACAAGTCCAAGAATGATAATACTGCTTCAAAGCCCTTTGTTTATGAAATGTTTTATCATAATTTGAAAAATCTACTTGTTTTTACACGAACCTATGAGGTGGGTTATTGTCACTGCCATTCTCACAATGCGAATGCGGAGTTTGGGTAACTCCTACAAGGTCACAGGAGAAGTTATTGGCTTAGGACGAGACGTCACAGTCCTTGTTTCACCAGATTATTGCCCTTTGAGTCACATAATTATAGTGACAAATAGTATGACCAGGAATAATGTGTTAAGAAGTGAGGCAGGCATAGAAGTCTGTTGATGCAAAAAGCTGAAAGGGGAAAGGGGCCATTATTCAGGCAACAAACATAGATTGTGCCATGCTTTTAAGCCACTAAGGACAAGTAAAATAAATACCTATTTGCTTTTGTCATCGTTGTTATTTGTGCTGTCTCTATTGCCTGGACACTGACCTTGCTTTTAGGTTTGTCAAGTGACTCCACAGTAGCTCTTACCGTTGGTAGAAACGACCTAGGTCGGGCTTGATGTTTCCGTAGTGTTCCATGTTTTCATGCTTCCTACTCAGAGGGCAAATGGTGAGCGGATAATAAACCGACAAAATAAGATCAAAACACAGTCGAGGTTTTAACAATGTCATTCTGCCTTCCTTTGTAGAGTCTTAGGCGATATATTGCTCTCTTGCGGAGAAGGACGTTGAGGGTGAGAACAAAAGAGACTAGTTTATTATTTTACTTGATTTCCCAATGTGATGATTAACAAAGAGGGGAGGTCTTTCTAGATTAGGTATGTGAATCCCAGACAAAGCATGAGATCTCAGGAGTCAGAAGAAAAGCTCAGGCTTTACGATTCAGAGAAGGGAATCATTTTACTTGGATTTGACACTGAAGATTTAAAAGGCAGGTCCTCACTGTCCCATTTTAATTGCCATCCTTCCCAGGAGTGACAGGAATGAACAAAGGGAAGTGTGGTGAGCGCCCTTGTGACAGAATAGACCGAAGCGATGTCCTCTGAGCACTGGCAAGAACAGAGCTTGTGGTCAGATGCGTGGACAAATAACCTGAAACAGAGTAACAGCCCATTTAATGCACGCGTGGGAGAACAGGGAGATATTTTTCACCTCTGCATGTCAAGAGTAAGAACAATTCTAAGTAAGAGAAAGGGTGAATGCAGAGTTAGTGTGGAAAAAGCCTTGGGAACCCCATGTCAGGTTCACCCAAAATGGTGAAAGGGGGAAGTAGTTCAGCCTGCCCTCCACCCCTTGGGTAGGAAATCAAGTCTGAGACTACTCTAATATAGAAGTTGACCATTGCGGAGTTTTTCCTGCACATCAGCAACTGAGTATTTTGGAGAAGGGAGAGAAAGTTGGCCTGGTTAGGCCACCTCCTTTGTTCTCTTACAGTGCCTTGTGTCACCCACACAACTGGATTTACAGTACTCTAGTTGTCTGCATTCTTATCTATATCCCCCCACAGAGCTAGGCTCTGTGAGGGGAGGGATCTTGTCTGCTTTTTCCGTGTGGAGTCACCAGTGCCCGCCACATTGTGCTTGGCACTTAATAGAGTGAGTGGTTATTGGTCGTCCAAAGGAATGAATATTGGCTCAGGAAAAGGGCGTGTACAGATGTGAGAAAAAGCCAGTTTTTGTTACCCAAATCTAATCATACTGGTACTCTTTGGAGAGACATACAGTGTGAAGTTAAGACCTAGACTGCCTAGGTTCCAAATCTAGTTTTGTCATGCCTAGGATGTGTCATCACATGATGTTCCTACCCTCATCTGTGAATGGAGACAGTTATACCCACTTAATCAGTGGATACGTCAGGGTTGTAAATTTGGCTGTGTGCATAGAAAACCCAGACAGGAGTTCAGTTAATCCATGAATGACATGGGAGCAGGGTTGGTGCCCCTAACCCCTCAGCATTGTTCAAAGGTCAGTTTCTTTTCTTCTTTTTTTTTTTTTTTACGATTATTTATTTGAGAAAGAGAGAGTGAGAGCACAAGCAGGGAGGGGCAGAGGGAGAAGCAGGCTTCCTGCTGAGCAGAGAGCCTGATGCAGGACTCGATCCTAGGACCCTGGGATCGTGACCTGAGCCGAAGGTAGATGCTTAACCTGTCTGAGCCACCCAGGTGTGCAAGGGTCAGTTTTAATTCAATTAGGATAAGAGTTTCTCTCTTGCTGCCTTTCAAGAAGTTGCTTGAAAGAGATGTAGTTCAGAGCTGTGTGGCAGGTCTAGGAAGTCATGACCCAGGCTCTTTCTATCCTTTCTTTTCTTTTCTTTTTTAAGATTTTATTTATTTATTTGACAGAGCAAGAGACCGAGAGAGGGAACACAAGTAGGGGGAGTGGGAGAGGGAGAAGCAGGCTTCCCACTGAGCAGGGAACCCAATGCAGGGCTGGATCCCAGGACTCTGGGACCATGACGTGAACCCAAGGCTGCCGCTTAATGACTGAACCACCCAGGTGTTCTACTACCCTTTCTTTTAGTCAGCCTCAGAGTGTGCCTTTTACTGTGGTCACCTGGTGGGTGCTGGAGTTGCAGCTACTGCATCTGCTCTCCAGGTGGGAAGAAGAAGCAGCAGACTTTCCATGAGAGTGATTTACTTCCCTTTCAGGAGGTTTCTCAATCTTGACCAAAACTTTCCATGTATATCTCATTGGCCAGAACGGTGTCACATGAATCCCTCCTCTGAATAGGAATCTAGGGAATGTGTCCTCTTTCTTTCAGCTGGGCATATTGCTATCACCAAACTAAAGAGGATTAGGCTGGTAAGAAAAAGTGGCGATTGGATATTGGATAGGCAACTAACTACTGGAGCAGGGAAAGGCACACACGACGTGTACTCAGGAAATGTTGCTGTACACAGGCTTACATTAAGCTTGCAATTGTAATTAAAAATGTATATAAATATACAGAAATGGTGGAGATGGAGACTTGAACATTGTATCTAGAAAATACAACTTTTGGGTGGCTTCCCAGCACATGGATAATGGTTAATGTTGACAGGGTATTTACTGTGAATCTGGTTCTTTGTGTGTGTGTTTTTTTAAGATTTTATTTATTCATCTGAGAGAGAGAGAGAGAGAAAGTGAGAGTGAGTGAAGGGAGAGAGAATCTGCAACAGCCTCTGCACTGAGCACAGTGCCCGACGCGGGGCCGATCCCACAACCATGAGACCATGACCTGAGCCGAAACCAAAAGTTGGATGCTTTTTTTTTTTTAAGATTTTATTTATTTATTTGAGAGAGAGGGAGAATGAGTGAGAGAGAGAGGGAGTGAGAGTATAAGTGGTGGGAGGGGCAGAGGGAGAAGCAGACTCCTGGCTGAGCCAAGCCTGATGTGGGTCTTGATCCCAGGACCCTGAAATCATGACCTCAGCCAAAGTCAGATGCTTAACTGGCTAAGCCACCCAGTGCTCTGAATCTGGTTCTTTGTATGTATTCATTGTTTTAACCCTTAACTTTGACTCTGAGAAGTAGTGACAGCTATTATTTCCCTTTGTGGATAAGGAAACTTACCCACAAAGAGTTAAGTAGGAGATGAGAGTTAAGTAGGATGCTACCATCCATTAAGTGGTAGAGCGAGGCAAGATTTGAAGTCAGACGATCTGCTTTCAGAGTCTGTGCTCTTAATCACCAGTGCAAGTGAGAGAATGTCTTCCAAGAAAAGTAGATTTTTAAATATCTCGTTTTCTCTAAAAATTTCCCAGCTCCCTGGATCGGAATAAGTTAACTATCTTACAAATTCATTAAAACTTGTTGTGTCTCTGTGATACCATGTTCAAAATAAAGACTAAATAGCAGATGGTGATATCTGTTAGAATATAAACCCGATAGGGAAAAGACTGCCATTTTTCTGGCTGAAGGAAGTGCCTGATTTAGTGTCTCAAATATTGTGAAAGTACTTGGCAAATCACATTTGTTCGTGAAGCCCACACTTTGACTTTCCCAGCTATCAAGGCTCGACATATAAATATGCTACAATTTGAGAGCTTTCTTTAGAGATGGAACTAGCATTCTCATCTTTAGTCAAAATGCTGTTTGTAAAGCCATTTAAAGCTGAATGATCACCAACCAAACAGCTTGAAAGAAAAGGCACATATAATCAGATTGCAGGCATATATGTATATACACATATACATTCGTATATATTTTACATTTGGGTATTCGTATATATTTGCATGTCAACATTACATGTCAATGTTATAGATATCAGACATGTAGATACTATATTTTACATGTAGATATTATAAGCACTCATGCTTATCTGACAAAAAAATCACCCGATTATTTTTAGGACATCTGTCAGGAGAGGAGGACATTTCACAGGCAGCCTTCAAGGAAGACCGAGATGGTAGGTAGTGACTGACTGTGAAGTGCCTGTTATCTACACAAGGTCAGGCAAAACAAAGCCCTGAGCCATTTCAGTGTTAGGATGAAGTGTTGCAATTGAAATGCAAATGTGTGAGAGAAGGAGGAGGTAGCAATTACAGGACTTGCCAGTGACCAGATAATTATCAGTATTAACCCTAACTTCAAAGTCAGGAGAGAGGGGTTGGTTCTTTTGCCAACATACAACTGATGGACAGTGGGGTGGGTGGCCTCTTGTAACTGCTTCTGATTGGCTGCTTTCCCATTCTTTGAAAGGGAAAGGGAGGGGAATCAGCAGGTGGGTTTATAGGAATCATTTCATAAGCTGGAGACTGGATGCTATTTCTACTGTAATAAATTCCAGGGGGGGCTGCTTTTTCCCATTTTCTCCTCCTTTGTGTTTTGCTAGTCAATGCTGATCATGTTGACCCTTCCCTCTGCCCTCACAGAAACCTCTCTGCCAGGGCTGGTGGCCACTGCTTTTGGCCACACGTTCAGGAATCAGTAAGTATTTTCTCTGACTATTTTGCATCATTTCCTGTGGACTTCATGGTTTTGGTGAGGGTTCTTTCTTCATGTTTGCACATCTCCTGTCATAAAAGTGACTACTAGGGCCCAACAAAGCCTGCCAATTCCACTTAAGTCCTCTGTGGTCCTCGCTGACTGGTTCCTAAACTGTGAGTGATTTAGGGGTGGCCAGGAAATCATTGGCTGCTCTTGGTGTAGGGAGCCCTGTAATAAAACCAGTCTCCAGAAAGAATGTCGCCTCTTGAAACATATTATTAATGCTGTTGTTATTGTTGAAATTATTAGAGCAATGATCTTAGGTAGACAAAATTATGGAAGTATAGGCAATCAACTGCTGTTTGATTTCAGTGAGGAGAGAAAATTTTTTATCTTGTTACTTTGTCATTGCTTTGTAGTTTTTGAAAATGTGTGTAATTTCCATGAGAATGCATATTTTTCCTAAGGCTAGCAGAGATAAATGAGGATGAGAGGACAGTGATAAGTACTTCTTCCTTTTAATGGACGTTTTACTTAGTATGATTTTTGTTTTGTTTTGTTTTGTTTTCTGGGTATGTTTTGTTAAAAATTTGTAAAAGATACACACTGATGTTTGAAATTTTAAAAACATCCACTTTTTAAACTTTTTATAAAAATTTATTTCAATGACATCAGGGCTTTTACTTGAGCAAGACTATTCAAATGTATTTCCATGGTAACAGGATAAAAGATATTGAATAGTTAAATCTGATAGTTCTGATTGTTACTACTTTTTTAATCTTTTTTTTTTTAAGATTTTATTTATTTATTTGGCGAAGAGAGTGAGAACACATAAGCAGGGGGAGCAGCAGAAAGAGAGGGAGAAGCAGGCTCCCCGCCAACCAGGGATCCCAATGCGGGATTTAATCCCAGGACCCTGGGATAATGACCTGAACTGAAGGCAGACACTTAACCATCTG
Source organism: Ailurus styani (assembly GCA_002007465.1). NCBI lineage: Eukaryota > Metazoa > Chordata > Mammalia > Carnivora > Ailuridae > Ailurus > Ailurus styani. The sequence goes on from LNAC01000361.1 coordinate 1,005,154, forward strand.
AGCCACCCAGGCACCCCTAATTGTTCTGATTATTAAAAGAAATAGCTACTTGTGTATTTTTGGGCACTCCAATTTTTAGTATCTTTTTCCTTTTAGAAAAACCATAGCTTCATTAATATGGATGATATTAATTGGCAGTATGTTATAGTTTAGGATGAGTGGAATTCTTCTAGCCAGGTTTTAAATCAATGGTATAGCAAATAGGTTGAAAAAACAAGACTGTAGAAAGAATTTATCAAACAAATAATGAGAATGCAGTTTTTAACTCTTCACTCATTGTCTACCTAGACGTAATTTGGAAGCATATTTGCATTAAACAACTTGGTAGTTACAAGGCTTTTCTACTTCAACTACTGATGAGGGACATTTTATTCAGCAAATACGTATTGACAGTTTGTCTTCTTGCAGGAACTGTTGACAATTTGTCTTGTCCCAGAAACTGTGATTGGCACTAAAGATATCAGAATGAATCAAAGAGATCTCCATCTTTGGGGAACCCAAATCAAGTGACATGAAGGACAGGAAATAAGTCACAATAAATGTTCTTGTATGTGTGTGAACAAAATGTGTAGATCACTGTTTATAGGAGTCAAAAAGCCATCAGGATTTATTCAGGAGGTGACATTTAAGTTGGGTTTTGAGGGGAGGAGTAAGAAATTTTGGGGCAATGAAGTAACAAAGAGTGCCCTAGGCAGAAGGGATAGGAGGTCAGAACCACAGAGTTATGAGATGACCTGAGTATGTGTGGACTTGGATATCTGAACGGCCTCCAGTGTCTGGTGTGTTGACCTGCTGTGTCCTTGTGGGATGTAACCTAGACTGTATGTGGGCGCTAGTGATGGTGGAGTGGTGGAAAGAGACAAGGCTGGAAATGTAGACTGGGACCTTAGACCTCAGGTCCATGTTTCCTCTCTTTTGCCCTCAGGGGCACTGTGGGGGTTACAGTTCGAGAAGCAGCAGGTAAATGGAGAAAGCATTGAACTTACCATTTTTGAAGGTTTCAGAGCTAGTTTATATAAGATGGTGTAATCATAACCTCCCTCTCAGGACTAATGTTAGGAGGAACATGGAAAGTGCCTAACAAAATATTTGGTACATAGTTGACGTAAGTACTGTCCTTTCAAAACGCTATTTACAAGAACACTCCAGGAACTGTTTTTGTAAGTTCCCTTTTCTCCATATCCTTGCCAACATTTGTTATTTCTTGCCTTTTTTATTGTAGTTATTCTGCTAGGTGTAAGGTCATATTTCATCATGGTTGTGATTTGCATTTCCCTGATGATTGGTGAGGTTCACATCTTTTCATGTGTCTGTTGTCTGTCTGTATATCTTCTTTGGAAAAAACTGTCTACTCAGGTGCCCTGACCATTTCTTGATCAGATTTTTTTTTTTTTGGTATAGAGGTGTATAAGTTCTTTATGTATTTTGGATATTAACCCCTTATTGAATGTATCATTTGAAAATATCTTTTTCTATTCAGTGGGTTGTCTATTATTTTGTTAATGGTTTCCTTCACTGTGAAAACACTTTTTATTTTGGTTTAGTTCCTATATATATATATATATTTTATTTTTATTTTTATTTATTTGTTTTTTTTGCTTTTCTTTCTCTTGCTTGAGGAGACATACCTAGAAAAAATGTTGCTTTGACTGATGTCTAAGAGATTACTGCCCATGTTTTCTTCAAGGAGTTTTCTGATTTCAGGTCTCACAATTAGGTGTTTAATCCATTTTGAGCTTATTTTCGTGTCTGGTGTAAGAAAGTTTTCATTCTTTTGCATGTAGCTGTGTAGTGTTCCCAACGTCATTTATGGGAAAGACTGTCTTCCCCATTGTATAGACTTGCCTCCTTTGTCATAGATTTACTGGCCTTATAAATGTGGGTTTATTTCTGGGTTCTCTATTCTCTTCCAATGATATGTGTCTGTTTGTGCCAGTGCTGTACAAGTTTGATTATTATAGCTTTGTAATATATCTTGAAATCGGGAATTGTGATACTCCCTGTGATTGTTTGCTACCCTTGCTCAGGATTGCTTTGGCTAAGTTATTTTAATTTAAGTTATTTTAATTCTTAATACCTTAACACACTTCAATAATCTGTTGTTTGGAAAGAAATCTCTGGATGAAAATGCAGGTTTATAAAGCTTTGACTATTTGCTTCAAGATGATAAGTACTCAGTTCCAAACCTGCTTTAGAGATTATTATTTTTCGCTTATTATAGCAAGGCCATGTGGGGGAACTAGAGCAATGCTTTTCATATTTATTTTACTAAATCCTAGAACTCTTAGTGTGTTTGCCAAGATTCATCGGTCAGTCCAACAGTAGTTAGTACATCTTATAACAACTATTTTCAAAACAGTCCTAAATCTTAGAGGATTGTGTTTTTTATCATTACACATCAGGGCTAATTTCTGATTGTAATCTGACCATGATAGTGACGATGGGTTAAGTCCACAGTTACTGAGATGGAGCTTTCTGGGATGTTCCCCATTTTTGTTGGTCATTACTAGTTGCTCTGCCTCACTTGGTTTCATGAGTACCTGATATTTTCTTTCGATTTGTGATTTTAGTGATGGTTGCTTTGTCCTTGATTGCTCCCATACGTATGTCTGTTAGCTTGATGGAGCTGCTTGTGTTTCTGTGGCCATGAGCAGAACATTTTGGGATGTAAACTGGAGTTATGTCCAGTCATCAGCTTATAAAGGTTGTAATCACTCAGGATTATACTTAACAGTATTACGAACAGCTCCTGTGAATGATTCTTTTTTTATTTCCTGTGTGACCTGCAGAGTATTTTAGCTGTGATGTTTAGAGGTGGGAGAAGACATGTTGCCATTAATACATTGCAACAATACCTTTTAGAATTTGCTTATAACTTTTATAATTCTAAAATGGTATCGTGGTTTATGTATTGCTTTAATTTCTTGCTTTAACTGAAAGGTTTTAATATTATCTCCACGGGAAAACAAAATGTTTTTCAACTAAATGATAATAACATTAATATCAGCAGTCATCATTATTTTGTCAAGGGGTTTCGTAACAAACCCTAGGCATCTAATTTAGCATTAGTTTGTTGTGACATGAAAGAGGATCTATGAGAAAAAGCCTCAGTAATTTATATGCAATATATTTGTTTCACCATTCACCCCTAAGATCTCTTGTAATTTGACCTTTGTGGTAGCTATAAAATGTTAGGCTGAAACAAGATCATAATGAGATATTTATCTAAGGCAACACATTGTTTTAGAATCAATTTTAATGCAAATGTTGTAACAATAGAATTAGAAAAATCTACTTGTTATGCTGATGACCTTAAAATGCTGATTACAAATCATTATTAGGCATTGCTTTAACCTTCATTTCTCTACTTTATGTTCTCAAATAGAAACAGTTGTCACTGTAAGGGATTCTATTTTGGCTTCACATGGTGGTATTAGAATTTCCTAAAAGAAAAATGAATATTTTCTAAAAGGGACTTGATTGCTAAAATATATATTCAACAACCTTAAATAATTATTGGCTGGGTTCTTGACAAAGAATGATTGAACAAATATTTACTGAGTGTCTTCTAAGGGCCCAGTCCCATTCTAGGCATGGAGTGGGTAGCAGTCAATCAAACAAAATTGTTGCTTTTATGAGATTACATTCTATAGCCCAGAATGGTCTACTTTGCAACACTTTCCCAAACCCCAGTTGATAGAGGTATTGTTTGAACTACAGTGATAATCTGCTATTTTCCCACTGGGAAACTCTGAGCAATGGTTGATTTCAGATTCTTGTATTTTTAATGATGTGAAAATTGCATTTGGAATGAGATAGCAGCCATGTGGTCATGCTGGGAATTCTCCATGAAGCCCTATAGAATGAGAGTTGCTCATCAAAGTTTGAGTTGGGTCAGGTCAGTGGTTCTTAAACTTTAGAATACATTTGAAGCAACTTTGGAACTTGCCAGATGTAGATCTCTCATCCCACCTGGAGAAATTCAGATTTTTTAGATTTAGGTACATGCTTAGAAATCTGTGGTTTTGACGACCACATGGTTCTGAGGATGCTGGTGCCTTAACCATATTTTGAGAAACACTTGTTTTTAGATTTTATGTATGTAGCATTTACTAATATTACAAACTCAATCTAATTATATTAATTACTACGAAAATTACAAACTTACGGACAACCTTAGCTATTTCTTCGTGTAGATGAGATATAGGATCCATGTGAGAAGTTAATTTAAGCATGAGATGTAGGATATGTTTACTTTCCCTGGAGAATTAGAATATTTTATCCCAGTGCTAATGTCAAATATGTAACTGACGGTCAGTGCTTCTCTTTCCATTTTCTCAGTCAGGTGGCTTTGCATCAAATTGATAGCTAAGCAATAGTCAGAAATTCATCACCATAAATACTCTAATTCTTTCACACTACCCTCGTCCATACCACCAGAGTCTGTAATTGTTTCTTCCAACCTATCTTTCTCAGTGGTTCTGATGATAAATTTTTATTCATATTTAGCAATTATACTTCTATAAACAGCCCCAAATGCTGTATGGAATGAGATACTTTATAAACAAAATGCTTCATAATTCAGACTTTTGTTAATTCAGACAAATATTTCTTCCAATTCTAATTGAGGTATCATTTTGTTAAAGAGGAGAGATATTTCCTCATTTTGCTGTGGTCACATTTTTGAAATTTATATTCATTTAGGAAATACTGAGAATGTGGTTAATAAATATTGGCTTTTGTAATAACCGTCACCCCTGGGCATATGTGATTATGCAAATGTGATCTGAAAGAGACAGTGTGCTGGAGAGTCCTGGACCAAGAACCATGAGCCTGGGATATAGTCCTAGCTCTATCTATAATCACCTGTATGGCTCTGGAAAATCACAATATCTTTGAACTTCTGGTTTTTCCTTTATGAAATTACATGGTTTGGAGTAAATAATCTCTGTGGCTTTTTTAGGCTTCTTTGCAGATTAATATAATTTCCTTAAGATTTATATATTAACCGTTTTTTAAGTATGTCTTTAAATAACAGATAAATGCATATATTTAAATGGGATATTTTTATTTAATTGGACAATTCATCCTTTAGAATTGATCATGACATTAAGAAATGGGCCAGACTCAATTCTGTGTTAGGAGCTTCTTATACATAAGACTAAAAGCCTAGGTAAAGATTTGCTGACACCGCCAACCCTTGTCTGTTTCCTAGTAGCTATACAAAAGAGGGTATGGTATGTCTATATACTTTACTGGGGAAATTAAATTACATTCAGACAGATGTAAAGTTTGCATCTCCGGATTTGTCTCACTACTTTTTTTTTTTTTTAAGATTTTATTTTTTTATTTGACACAGAGAGAGAGATTACAAGTTACTAGGCAGAGAGGCAGGCAGAGAGACAGGGAGAGGAGGAAGCAGGCTCCCTGCCGAGCAGAGAGCCCGATGCGGGCCTCTATCCCAGGACGCTGAGATCATGACCTGAGCCGAAGGCAGAGGCTTTAACCCACTGAGCCACCCAGGCGCCCATTGTCTCACTACTTTTCCTCCTATTACCCTTAGTACCCATTCGGGCCTTCCGTACACTCAATCCTGCTCACTCATGTGATTCTAGGCCTCACATGGAGATTACAAACCATTGTCCTGGTGATTTTTTAATGCTTATTTATGAGAAACTAAAATCAGCCTGGAGAATGTTTATCTGTGCCTCAATTGCTCACTTAATGGCCTAGGCTTATAAAAACATTTTTTGATGACTCAAAGACANTTTTTAAAGATTTTATTTATTTATTTGACACAGAGAGAGAGATCACAAGT
>LNAC01000361.1:1011101-1034004 GCA_002007465.1 Ailurus styani
ATAAAAACATTTTTTGATGACTCAAAGACACACCTCCAGTGTTCAGTGTAATAGCCATGATGAGAATCTCAAAGTATTCAAGGCTTCTCAGTAGAATTTGCTTTATACACTGTGCAGTCTTGTTGCGTAGAGAGTGAGAGAAAACATTTTCAGCACTCACAGTAGCTGGCGCATCCTTTTCTTTGTTTCTTCTATAATAAACCTTCAGACAGAGTGGAAGATGTCAGCCTAAACCCAGAAACAGCAGTCTTTAGACATCCAGTTAGTAATAAGATCTGTAGTCAAGAGCACACAAACCACAATCAGCACTAATTAGTCTCTTTCTTTTTCCCCATTGTGCTGGGACAATAGGAATTGTCATCAAGAGCAATGACCACTGGATATTTTATTAACATGTGAATGTTTTTTGTCAAGCTTACAGTTTTTAAGAAATGTTTCTCTCAACTAGTGTAGTCCTAGGGACCGCACTAAAGGACTCTATGAAACTGTAGCTGAAATTTATGATCCTTTTTTTTCTATTTTGACATTCCATAAAAGATAGTCATTGATGAATAGATAGCAAATTATTTCTTGAAGACGGTCAGGAGTTGGCTCTCAGTAGACTAGCTGGGGCAACCACAGATTTTCACCTAAAACCTATTTTTGGGCCTAAATAGCTCCCATTGTGCTAGGTACAAAGATTTTTTACATATGATCTCACCCTTGAGGGACCTGGGGAGCCAAGATATCGGCCTATAAAAGTGTGACTAATTTGTGAAAAGGAACCACAAAGGATATCTTCAACCAAAGCAGTGCAGAAAGTGCTGAAGGAATGATACACAACATAACTGCTGTGTGGGCAGGATGAACTAATTACTGTGGGTAGGAGAAGTCAGAGGGGCACCATTATTGAGGAAGACACTCTTCAGCTGGTTGTGAATTTATGGCCAGTGAGGAAGGAGTGGGATGTTTCACAAAAGCAAATAGTGTGGGCAAGATTAAAGTGAGAGGAAAGTGGAAATCTAGGGAATAGATCAGACCTGCTTTTAGAGTAAGGTTTGGTGACTGTGGAGGGATTTGGGGAGGTGTTGGAAAGGCAAATGGATGCCAGAGAATGATATGTCCTTTAAAAGCTGGCTCAGTTTATAGATCTTGGCTATCAACCCTTTGTCTTTGGAAAGAGCCAAGATGCCTTTCAACAGATAAATGGATAAAAAAGATGTGGTCCATATATACAATGGAATATTACTCAGCCATCAAAAAGGATGAATACCCAGCTTTTGTATCAACATGGACGGGTCTGGAGGAGATTATGCTGAGTGAAATAAGTCAAGAAGAGAAAGTCAATTATCATATGGTTTCACTTACTTGTGGAACATAAGGAATAAAATGGCGAACTCTAGGGGAAGAGAAGGAAAAGTGAATTGGGGTAAATCGGAAGGGGAGACGAACCATGAGAGACTGTGGAGCCTGAGAATCAAACTGAGGGTTATGGAGGGGAGGGGGAATCGGGGATAGGTGAGCCTGGTGGTGGGTATTAAAGAGGGCGTGTATTGCATGGAGCACTGGGTGTGGTGCATAAACAATAAATCTTGGATGACTGAAAAAATAAAAATAAATAAATAAATAAAATGCAATTAAAAAATAATTCTTAAAAAAAAAAAATAAGAGCTGGCTCCAAAGTTTGGGTTCTGTGCTGTAGGTGATGGAGAACAATCAACCAGGGGGAAAACAATCATTTAGGAAAATGTAATTGTAACAGACAGGGAGATTAGAGCAGTGGTTCTCAAAGTGGGGTCCACAGGTTCCTGGGCATCCCCCAGATCTTTTTCGGGATCTGTGAGGTCAAAACTATTTTCATAATAACACTAACATGTTATTTACCTGGTTCACCATATTGATATTTGCACTGATGATATAAAGCAGTGGTGGTGAAACTGTTGACCTCTCTGTGAATCGAGGCGGTGGCCCTGAAGTAGAAGTCAGATTATTACCACAAATTCTCAGGGCCAGTTTTGCTTAAGAATGTCCCCTGTGGGGGTGCCTGGGTGGCTCAGTCTGTTAAGCGGTTAAGCGGATAAGCATCTGCCTACCGGCTCAAGTCATGATCCTGGAGTCCTGGGGCCCAGAATGCAGCTCTGTGTGGGGCTCCATGCTCAGCAGGGAGTCTACTTCTCTAGCTGTCTCTCCCCTCAAACAAAGTGTGCTCTCTCACTCTCAAAGAAATAAATAAAATCTTAAAAAAAAAGAATGTCCTTTTGATGCAGTAATAATGTTTAATTTTGTTATATCTCAACCCTTGAGTACACATATTTTTAGTGTTCTTTGTGACAAAATGGGAAGTATGCATAAAACACCCTGCTGCATATTAAAATACGTGTTTTTTTTTAAGGAGGTGCCCTTATTTTGTGGTAATCTGACCTAGCCACTTAAAAAAAAAATGAAACATCATTTTTATTTGTAAGAAAGGCAAACTGTGGTCATTCAGATTAAGTGTTTGGTAGACATGTTCTCAGAAACAAATGATCGTGGAGATCTAATTTATAGCATGGTGACTGTAGTTAATCATGTATTATGTACTTGAAATTTGCTGAGACAGTAAATCTCAAGTGGTTTCACCCAACACACAAAAAAAGTAAATATGCAAGGTGATGAACAGGTTACTTAGCTTCACTGGGGCAACAATTTCACAATGTATACGTATATCAAAATATCATGTTGTATGCCTTAAATCCATACCAGATTTATTTGTCAATTATACTTTAGTAAAGCTGGAAAAAAGAAAGTAAAACTGATCAAAAACAAACAAAGTGAGCCTTTCATTTCAAGAGAAACAACTGACAGTATTGTTGCCAATGACAAGATTTGAGCATTCAGATGATAATTAGAATTTTGGATAACTTTTATCTGTCACAGTGAATTTGAAAGATTTCCAATACTTGGAGACATTTCTGATGAGATCAGTACTGATACAAAGAAATGTGATTTTTCTTTTTTATAGAATGAAATTTGTCAACACTTGGAAGGTCTTTGTAACTCACTGAAGTAATACTTTTCAAGTGAACAATATATGATGTTACAAAATAATGCAGGTGTAAAAAGAAAATCCATTCAAATTTTGAGACGATCCAATGAAAATTAATGTATCTATATTCAAAAAAATCACTGATATGGTTTCAGATTCCATATTGTATCTAACCTTTAAGAAATGACCTTTGGCTTGAAAAAAAAGAAAAGAAAAAAAGAAAAAGAAACTTTGGTTGCGCTTTGCTGGTAATATTAAGGGAAAGTATCCATAGTTACCTGAAAAGGCTGTTAAAGTACTCCTCCCTTTTTCAACTATATATCTGTGTGAGGCTGGATTTTCTTCATGTACTTCAGTCTCAACAGCATATTGCAACAGATTGAATGCAGCAATAGATGGGAAGCTACAACTCTCTTTTACTAAGTCATCTGCTATAGAGATTTATAAAAAATGTGAAACAATAGCAGTCACCTCACTGCATTTTTGTTTGTTTTGAAAATGTAATTATTTTTGTACATTATGTGTAATTCATGTTTATTTATTATTAAAAAAATATTTGATTTATTTGAGAGAGCCCGAGTGGGGGTGGGGGTAAGTGCAGAGGGGCAGAGGAGAAGCAGACTCCCACTGAGCAGGGAGCCGGATATGGGCTGATTCCAGGACCCTGGGATTATGACCCAGATGCCCCTGTGTTTATATTTATTAAGTTTATTGTTTTTTACATGAATTTCTTAAAACTTTCATTTTAAAATGAGTGAAATTCTCGGTTTTAATTTTTATAATAAATATCAATAGCTATCAACTAAATAATAGGACCTACCGCAAAGGGTTGTTGTGAGGGTTAAATGAGTTAACACTTGTAAAATCTTTAGAAAATGATGGTACATGGTAAAGACGCATAAATGTTTTCTATTGTTGTGATGATGATGATGATGACGATGATGATGTTTCCTTTTACTACTTCTTGAGGACCTCAAAGAAAAATGGGTTATTTGTGGTGAAACTCTTAAGGATTTATGTCTTCAACGCTCATGTATCTCCCCACACTGATCATGGAGCAAGACAGTTGCTTCTGTCTCTCTTTTGCCTTGTCAATCTCATGGGAGTGCCTCTCCCTAGTAGACTTACGGAGATTCCGGGGAATAGTGTTCCTTGGTTTTAGTCCCTGTTCCACAAGAGAGCAAGGAATGGTACTGAGTTGCTAACAGATAATCTGAATCACAGGAGTTAACAAAATTAAACACAGGTTAAAAAATTAATTTGGGATTTCTTAAAGTTTTTATTATGCTAATGGGCATTGTAAAACTCCAAAGTAGATCAGTTTATTTTTTCTAAGCACCCGAGCATGGAAGACTCTATTATTTTCTTGAGCATTCTGGGTTCAATTAAAGCATTACGATGTATATTGGCATTGATGGACTAGAGTCAGTGAGGGTCAAATGTCCCAGGTTAGTGCTTTAACTCTTGTGATGCTAATAGTTTCCTGGGAACATAGGACATTTCAACACTCAGAAACTGTTGGGAAACTGCCAGGTTTGTAAATAACCTCTCATCACCTGATGTTTTTCAGCTCCAATTCACCATGTTGTTCATCTTTGGTATGTCATGGGCACGTTTTAGAACAAAGTAAAAATATAATATAGAAGCAAACGAGAGTTAACAGATATAACCTTCATAAAATATGGTCCTATAATTGTGATGCCATATCATAGTTGAATTTTGAACAGAGGTAGATTATCTAATTAGTGAGTTACCAGTATGAATCAGTTATCAGTATCTCCATTTTTTTCATTCCTTAATTGATATCATAAATAAATACATGTGTGTACATGTGTGTGGATAGAGAGATGATAGATTGAGTCTCCCATCATGCACTAGGCATGCCGCTAGCCATGGAAATACAACAGTGGTAAACCAGACCTATCCTTTCTTTTGAAGACTGTGCAGTCAAGTTTTGTGAATTCCCTTTTCTTTCATACACTGTCCATTTTGTGGTTTATTGAAAGCTTAGTGGGTGGACCGGAGAAAACTCAAAATAGGACTGTGATAAGCATTCATTATAACCTCTTAAAAAACAGTTTTGTTGGGAAGATTAGCCATTTTCATCAAAGAGAAGTAGTAAGTCCATAGAGAAAATGATGACAAATTATTGAATGAAATGAAGTTTTTGCTTGTTTACTTTGTCATTTATCTAAGGTCTTCTTATCTCCTGTGGCTACTGACTTGAACTTCATTTTCTAAAGGATCAAACAGGTGATTTTCCTTTTTTTTCCTTTTTTAAAGTTTTACTATTATTATTATTATTATTATTTTTTTTTTTTTTAAGGAGAGAGAAAGTGGAGGAGGGAGGAGAGGGAGAGGGAGAGAGTGAATCTTATGTTGGTTCCACACCCAGCATGGAGCCTGACGCAGGGCTCCATCTCACCACCCCGAGAGCATGACCTGAGTGGAAATCAAGAGCTGGACGCTTAGCTGAATGCACCACCCAGGTGCCCCATTTTCAATTCTTTGTTACATTAAGATTACTGTCATGAATTAGTTTATCTATGATTGCATGATAAATTTTGTTGGTGTTTGTATCAGCAAATTTAAAACCTCAGCTCCAGAAATTATATTCCTTCTGCATCCATATACCCAAAGCACTACGCGTGTGTATACACACCTGTAAGAGAATTTTATGTATCAATCAGTGGGGCTGCTGTGGACTGGTTGAGGCTTTAACCTTCTGTGTGACTCTATTTGGGGCAAAGACGTTAAATGAGGTCATAAGGTTGGGGCCTAAATCCAATAGGATTAGGGTTTTTAGGAGAGGAGACACCAGAAAGCTCCTTCTCTTCCTCTCTCTGCCATGTGAGAACTTAGTGGGAAGGGGGCACTTTGCAATCCAGAAAAAGAGATCTCATCAGGAACCAAATCCCCTGGAACTTTGGTCTCAAACTTCCTAGTCCCCAGAACTGTGAGAAATAAATTTGTTTTTTATGCCACCTGATGTGTGGTATTTTGATACAGCAGCCTGGTCAGACTAATACAACAGCCGGTCGATAAAAAAATATACCTGTCAAGGTGGGAAGCAAGGAAACCTGTAATCTTGCTTTATTCTAAGAACCAATGCCAGTTTGAAGGGGATTATTATTATTTTTTATTGCAAAAATACATAATGTTAAATTTACCATCTTAACCATCTTTAGGTGTATGGTTTAGTAGTGTTAAGTATATTCATTCACATTACTGTGCAACAACAGATCTCTAGAACTTCCTCGTCTTGCAAATCTGAAACTGTATACCTACCATGCACTAATTTTTTCTAAGTGTAATGGCTGGTCTTGATGAGGAAAACTCAAGGAACAGTGTGGTTTGTGAAGTATCAGTACCAGGATCTGGTAAATGAATTCAGTAGCTGAGTAGATCAGTATTATTCAAACTCAGGAATTGCAGGAATTCTTTCTTGTCTCATCAGGAACCCCCCTTAGACCTCATAGGAAGCTTACCCCACAGCTAGGGGAGGAGTAGCAGGAATCACTGGGACATCAGGGCCCTAACTCAGGCAGGTTCGTTTTCAACATAATACCTAGTGCTGGGGACAGATTAGGAAAGTGTATAGATTCACTGGGAAGAGCTGAGGATGGTGGCAGGCAGGAGTCCAATATGGATGGGACCAGTGTAAAGCAGGCATGGGAATTGGAAATCTGTGGCTTAGAATCTACACTCAGGTTTTATTCTTATATAATAAGGACCAGCTATGGTTAAAAGTATAACTTTCTTATAAACTCAAAGTATTGTGACTGCTCAGAGGTAGGCTTTTGTGCATTTCTGTTTCTACCAGTTGTATGTGTGTCTTCCTGTTTGTAAGTAATGAATTACAGGTTGGATGAACTAATCTCTAAGGTATCTTCCAATTACACAAGTCTATAAATCTTTTTTCCTTCTTTTCATAATGATTTTATTTATCTGTTTGACAGAGAGAGAGAGAGAGAGAGAGACAGTGATTGAGGGAACACAAGCAGGGGGAGTGGGAGAGTGAGAAGCAGGCTTCCTGCAGAGCAGGGAGCCCCATGTGGGACTTGATCCTAGGACCCCGGGAGCCCCGGGAGCAGAAGGCAGACGCTTAACGATTGAGACACCCAGGCACCCCACAAGTCTATAATTCTTAGTATTCAAGTATATAAATAACATAAAGGCAGAAATTTTGTCTGTTTTTCCCCGTGAATTCATTAAACTAGAACAGTACCTTGCACAAAATAAGTATTTGTTAAATTTCAAAAATTGTCGTACATGGAAAAAGAAAAAGTGGGCTTTTGCTCTCAATTAAAGAATCAGATTTAAACGTTTTTTGTAATTTATGAAATGAAAGGGGGCTGATAACAGTTTGTCAGTAGACCTGGAGAATTCTTCACTGTTATAAGAAAACTGTGATAGAGGCAGCTCAGAGACATTTGTAATGCTGATATCAAACAAGTTTGCTTTCAGTTTACTTGATGGGCTCTTGGTCTTACATTAAGGGAAGATAGGAGGTAGATAGACTCATAAGACAAAAGTTTTTATTTTTTTAATTTTTAAAAATTTTTATTTATATTTTTAAATTTCATAGAATTTTTGGAAAAAGATTTTATTTATTTGAGACAGAGAGAGAGAGAGAGACAGAGAGCGAGAGAGCACGAATAGGGAGGAGAGGGGGAAGCAGACTCCCGCTGAGCAGGAAGCCAAATGTGGGACTCAATCCCAGGACTCTGGGATCATGACCTGAGCCTAAGGCAGAAGCTTAACTGACCGAGCCACCCGGGCGCCCCACAAATGTTTTTATTTTAATATTTACTTTTAATTAGCTTTAATTCTTAAAAAAAAAAACAACAAAAGAGGTATTCATCCAGTACCATTCTGTGAAAGACTTTTACCACTTGATGGTATAATGTGAGAAATTTCCTTCGAATCATTAAATAGGAAACCAAAAATTTGAAGTTGTGTTTTTCAGAGGTGAAATCCTAATTGTTAGTAGTGTCAAATTGTAAAACCAAATTATAACACTAGGTGGCATGAGATGCAAGTTGAAAAACAATAGTGGTATCAGGTAGCAATTGTAAGAGCTGATTTATACCATACCAATACCTTAGCTTACTTTTATATGTAGGCCTATTAATCTGGGAAGCTCTCACTAGGGAAAAATGTGAATTTGGAGCTTTACTTGGGAAGTACATATAACCAAAAAACAAGGCCTTAGGCTCTTACTTTAAGAAAAATTAAAGAAAAATAGTTTCAAACGAGCAGTAATTTTTATTAATTGAATTCACTGGATCCTGAGTTAAAAAATTAGAGGGGGCGGCATCTGGGTATCTCTGTAGTTTAAGTGTCTGCCTTCAGCTCAGGTCATGATCTTAGGGTTCTGGGATCAAAACCCCAACTTGGGGTCCCTGCTCAGTGCTTCTCCCTGCCCCCCCCGCCCCCAGCTAGTGTGTGCACGTGCACACACGCTCTCTCTCAAATAAATAAATAAATAAATAAATAAATCTTTTTTTTAAAAGTTAGGGGATATTAAAGGATAAATAAATTTAGCCCCAGGCAAAACTAGAGTGGCGAATTAATTCCTGTCTTTGGTATCCTGTGGGAATCAAAATAGATGGTTCTCTACTTTCCCATTTGCTTTTGGGAAGTCCCTTCTCCCAGCTGCTGCTCTTCTTGCTGTCCCCAGCTGCCCCGGGTTCACCACTGTGGGCACTCAGCAAACTCATTTTACTTATACATTCATCAAAACGTGCCTATTCTATGTCTCATCCCCTTGGAGTCAGAAGTTTGAGTTCTTTCTATACACTGGCTGGTCAGGAAAACAAACCATGCCCATTCATGGACAGAGAACTTTCAGCTTTGTTTCATTCTCTTCGATGAAGTGCATTTTCACACAGGTTCTGTTGCTCAAGATCTGCGCAGGAAACACAAGGCATGTGCAATGGGGAAAGTAGAGGGAACATTCACTGGTGGCAGGGGACCCGCTTGGGACTATTAACAAGGGGGAGACTGTTACTACCCCTTGCCATGGGACTGCGTGGCAGGTGCCTCCTTGAAGAGCTGTGGACATAAATAGAAGAATGAAGTCACTACAAACTTAAAACTACAGACTGCTCTCAAGGTGGTGGTCGTGTTTGTGTTCCAGTTAAAAGATAAGCTGAGGCATGTTAAAGTTTTTAAGTGCTCATTTGAGCAAAAATTGATTTGAATCGGGCAGCATACAATCAAGCCAACAGAGAGAAACTCCGAGGAGCTTTACAAAATGAAAGCCTTGTAGGCAGAAGGGAGCAGGAACAAGTTACACTCAACAAAAAACCGGGTTGATTATTGCAAGGTTACTTTCCTTTAGGGGATGGCAAGGATCTATCAGGCAGATTGCCTAACTGGTGCTGTTCCGGTGATTCCTAATGGACTGGTTTAAAATGCCATTTCTGGAAGAGCCAAAACCATAATTAAGTCTTAGTATGGTGATGTGAGGCTTAACATAATTCTATTTTGGGTCTTTTTTTTTTTTAAACAATTCCCTACTTTTGACTGGACTCTTAGTCCGAGACTTGATTAAAAAAAACTAAGGTCTTAGCTCTATTCTCAGCTACCAGTCTGGAGTTCTTGCAGTTTCTGCTAAATCTGTGTTACTCACAGGTCACACTGTTGGGTTCACATTCTTTAAGTTGGTCATTCTCTTTGTTCCTTTTATGATGTTCTATTCTTAGGGAGGTCATTTGTTTGGTGGTTAGCAGCTATGAATGTGCATTTAAAGCTTTTGAGAGAATACAGTGCACCAGGGAGACTACTGTGATTATTATGGGCAGGATCATTCCCAGTGTGTGGAGTGCACTTTACAGCCATGGTCCCCAAGACCCAAACCAATCAGACTCAAGTAAGCCAAAGAAAAACCCTTTTGAAGGAGTCACTTTCTTAAGCCAAATGGCTTGGTCAGTCATCTTATGCAGCTGGGTATCAACTTCCCCAGAAATGTTCATCTAAGTGCAGGAAATGCTCTTGGCCACAGCACAGACATCTCCTTGCTTAGCTAAGAGATAATTAAGGGCTATCCTATTATCATGAACAACATTGGCCAGAGTGTGGGGATTTTTGTTGGGCCACTCTTTCTTCAGTAGCAGATTCTGCCACATCTTTGAGTTTCTGATCATTTAGCCTCATTTGCACTTACTCCTAGCCAGGGCAGTATGGTTCTGCCAAACAACAACAACAACAACAACAAAACACAAACAGATTTTGAATCATAAATGCCTCCTGGTAATTCCCATTTGGATCTGTGGTTCACTACTGAAAAGGGGACAGTGAGGCCGGTAAAATGTAAGGGTCTGTATACCACACGGTGGTTTTATTTTGACTACACTTGCCTTGTGTCCCTTTCATTATATAGAGCCTGGATGCCAAGTTTCTCAGGTTTGGGACTGTTAACTCTAGATAGGGAAATGGACCTACAGGATTAGGGAGTCCGACATGGTAGAGATGGGCCTGAGTTTGTTCTGGAGGAACTGAGGCATTGGACATGAGGGGGCAGTTTGTGATGGGCAGAACTACTAGATCACCAGCACTGTGGCAAATCCAACTTCTTTTGGAGGTTGGATTACCCCTTTTTGCAAATGGCCTAAGATATGTGAATAGTGGCATTCTTTTCCCAGGCTAGAGCAAGGAAAAGGTAGACAAAAGAATCATAATGATCTTCCTGTATAAGAATTAGGAAAAGCATGGTCAGAGAGGAAGGAGAACTAGAAAGAGGTGTTCTTGTTCCACATCTTGGGAGGAAGCAGTCTGCCTCGAGGTCAGCTGCTCCTCTTCCTGGCCAATTTGATTTCGAGATCTTCAGTCTTTGCCTAAGACTGGATGTCAGGTGGAGCCTCCTTCAGTAGTGAAATATTTTTGTTAAAGATTTTATTTATTTGTTTTGACAGAAAGAGAGAGGGAGCACACAAGCAGGGGGAGCGGCTGGCAGGGGAGAAGCAGGCTCACTGCTGAGCAAGAAGTCCCATGCGGGATTTGATCCCAGGACCCCGGGATCATGACCTGAGCCGAAGGCAGACGCTTAACAGACTGAGCCACCCAGGCATTCCAGTAGTGAAATACTAACCCGACTTTTGTCATCTTGTAATTTGGCAGCATTGTCAGTGGTCAGGATTCCTTGGTAGGGTCCTTTCATGAATGTTACTTTAAAAAAAGTATCAGAGTAAAACAATAACTATAAATGGCAAAAGATTTTAAAACACCCAGGGTTAAAGATCTGATAAGAGTTCATTAAAAGGGAATTGACAAGGAAATTTGGTTATTTCTGTGATATATAACATTTTAAGATAATAACTGGAAATATCACTGTTAACATTATATCAGGGCATATCAGATTTTGAGGAATTTCATACAAGTTTTTAGAATACTTATTATCAATAACATGCATACCTAAGAAGGTTTATCATCACTTATTTGTCAATGCTTCTCATGTATTTTAACAATGCCAAATAAATCTAATTAATTTAGCATTTCTCCTGTACAAGATGAGAGATTTTTCAGGAATCCTCTGGGAAATCTCAAAGTTCTTTGAGGTCAAAAAGACTACATTATTTATGTACTTTATTTATTTACTTGAGAGAGGGAGAGAGAGAGAGAGAGAGAAAGAAAGAGAGAGAGAGAACATGAGCAGGCAGGCGGAGGGGGAGGGAGTAGCAGACTCCCTGCTAAGCCGGGAGCCCAAAGCAGGGCTCAATCCCAGGATCCGGGATTGTGACCTGAGTGGAAGACAGACACTTAACTGACTGAGCCACCCAGGTGGCCCAAAAAGACTACATTTAGATTTCATTTTGGAAAATTGTCAAAATGTCTAAAGGTTTGAACATTTGACTAAATAAGATGACAGATTATTACCAAATAGTATTTAATTATCTCTTTAACAAAGTGACAAGAGAAGATTTTAAGGGCAAATAGAGAAGGTTACAGGGCTGTGAACAAAACTTAGCTCTTAATATTGGGAGGATTGGGTTTTCTTAAGCCATTAGAGACCTGATAAAGGCAATGGAAACACAGTAAGTTATTTTGGTAAGAAGCATCTTTGCTTTCCACATAGATTACTCAAAAAATGAAACAACAAAACAAAACTTTCCACAATCTCTTATCAAGAGGAGACCAATAATCAAAAAAACTTGTCTTTCTAACAGAGAAGACCAAATTCTAATTTTGTACCAGTGTACTTTTGATATTAAAAGCTCATTTTAAAACCTTAACCAAGTCCATTCTAATCTTAGCCAGCTTGACTACATGCAAAATTTTTTTCCCAACAAAATTTCTACAACTATTTATATCCATTCAGATTTATTGTAATTTTTCTTTTTTTCTCATTCTGGAACAATCATTCATTTTACTTTCTTTACCTACTTTTCATATACATTGTTTCCTTTCACACTTGTTATTTCTAAGTAGTTTTAATTACATATGTGAATTAGAATTCCTTACACTTAGAACATTTATTCCGTGTGAAAACTAAGAAATAAACAATTGTGGAGGTCTGTTACACTAGCATTCTCTGAATTGGTGAGTTTATAAATACATTTCATAATTTCTAGAATTATATTCTTTCTCAAATTACTCAGTGTAGCACAAGATATGTTAACTGATTGACCCAAATATCTTTGTAATGAGAAACCAAAATAAGGTAAATTTGTGTTCAATAATTAATGCTTCAGTATTTTATCTTATTTGAAAATGATCTAGATATTCAATAAATATCCATCATTTAACTTATCTCAGTATAACTTTACAGTTTCAAGATACAAAAAATTATGGAAACTTTTTAAGTTGATATACCATAAAACATAATTATCAGTGGAAAGTTCATTTATAAACTTCTATCTTAATTCCATCTATTTAATTCACTTGTTCTAAACAATTATGTTTAGATTAGTCATGAAAATTTTATGAGACATTAAACAGCTAACCATTATTTTAAATTATCTCTCTTGTTGACAGTCTATAGCAGAGATAATGAGCTTATTTGACTTTTAGTAAACCTAGGTAGAATAAATGTATTATTAATGCTGATAACATGCCTGTCTTAATTAAACTAACAAAGTTAAACTAGCTTTTTAAATTTTTTTAAATTGAAAATTATCCTCAATCAAATGAAATTGGAAAATATTTGGGTTAATTTCCGTATTTCTGAGAATATACTTGATTTATATAAATATCTGTTTGTATTTAAGCCAAGTAAATGGAGGTCTTTACAAATTAATTTTGGCAATACGATCTGGAGGTAGAAAAATAAATCACATTTATAACATACAGACATATGTAAACATACAGACAAATGAAAACAGATATAGCTTTTATTTTAAAATTTTAGCCATGAGACAGCTCCAATAATGCAATACCTTTTTTTGTAAAAGAACAGTTGGATCCAAATTGTGTTTCTGGCAGATGGAATAAGTTAATGTTACCCTCTCAGATGACAGATGGCTAAAGATTTTTACTAGTATTTGTGCAAGAGATTTTTAAGACTTTTTACCGGCTTCATCATTAAAACAACCTTTCCTTTTCTTTTTTCTTTTTTTCTCCTTCTGATAAGAACTACCTTAGTTTCTAGGGAAAACCAGTAGAATACTTCCATCTCAAAAAACATAGAGAAAGAATGCAGGTTTCACTAAGATGATTTTTGTTCCCTAAGTCTAGAGTTTTTACACTATCTTTGGGCCTTTTGAAATGAAGAGGGGAGGTTTGGAATTGGTAAATAGGATAGATGGGCTTTGAGTAGTCACATTTCTGTTCTTACAAAAGATTTGATTTGCAGGACAAGTACAGTTGTTTTTAGTTCCTCACATAACTGAATTGCAAACTGAAGGATATCCGGAGGCTGACCCACCACCCATCCAACTACATTATCCTCAGTTTGCTTCTTTATGTTATGGAGAATATCTTCAACTAAGATGTTAAGTGAAAGATCCTATGTTCTAGATTTAGAGTTGTGTGTCTTAGAATGTTTTAATAAATCCTTCCACAGGGCGCCTGGGTCGCTCAGTGGGTTTAAAGCCTCTGCCTTCGGCTCAGGTCATGATCTCAGGGTCCTGGGATCAAGGCCCGCATCGGGCCCCCTGCTCAGCAGGGAGCCTGCTTCCCCCTCTCTCTGCCTACCTCTCTGCCTACTTGTGATCTCTCTCTCTCTCTCTCTCTCTGTCAAATAAATAAATAAATAAAATCTTTAAAAAAAAAATCCTTCCACAAAGGTTTCAGAATGTTTCCCTCTGGGTATGTAGGTCTAAAGGGGAGAAGGTCTAAAATAAATTCCTATCAAGCTCTGAATATCAGCTTCCAATTTGGCCAGTTTCTGACCGTAGAGTTACTCACACAGAAAACAAAAATGTAAAAATTTTTTTCAAATATCTTGGTCAGGCTTCAACTAACAATAGTAAATACTCCTGGCAACAATGGAACAAAACTCCTTGGACTCAAGAGACATCCCCAAAGAGGCATCCCCAAAGATATTCCCTTCTCAAGAACCAGAGGCACTCCCAAAGATAACCAAAGAAGGCTAGACTGAGACAATTGCCCTGAGATCAGGCAATGGTGGTAGGACACTAGCAGCAAATGGAATACAACCCACATTTCTGTCCAGCCAGATGGGGTGCAACCTGCATTTCTGTCCAGCCAAATGGGGTGCAACCTGCATATTTTGGGGCCCAAACCTGAGGGTTGCCAAGCCAAGTTCTTAGCACACAAAATGAGACAAACAAGAAGGCAATGGCTATCCCTGGGACAGTAATAAGGATCAGCAACCAATGGGTAGCCAAAAGCAAATTCACAAATCACAATTCAAAGATCGAATTCTTACAAATGTTTCTTTGCCTGCCAGTATGAATTTGAAAAGGAAAAATGCAAAATTTTACTTTCCTATATCAACCAGGCCCTGCAGACAGAGATCTGGGAGAGCTAACTTGGGTAAGAATTCTCACCCCTTTCTGGCTTCTGCCGGTTTTTCCAGAATCCTGTCTGAGGCTCTGGAGCGAGTGGAGTCCCCCAGCAGATCTCATGCTGGTCAACAGAAACTATAGAGGGAGAAAAGTAATTTTCCCTCTACCCCTTATGGTGAGTGCTTGGCTGAGACCCCTTTTTCTCTAGGACTCCTCATAAATGGATAAGCTTATCTAGGTTAAAAGTTCTCCACGGTAGTTACTGCAATTCAGGATTATCTTTGATAAGATTAACCTGCTTATTCATCCTTAAAATTTTTTTTATTCACGTGAGGCCTCGCACTGGACCCAGTCCAGCTTACGTGAGATCTACTCCCACTTCAGACCCAGTCCAGTTTCCAAGTTGGACCCAATCGGACCCTAGACCAGACCCAGTCTGACTCAGGCCAGTTTCTGGACCCAGTCCAACAAAAGAAATGGTCAAATAAAGTCTGAAAGCTCACAACGCAAAAGCTATAGAGTTTGAATCTGAAAGGGACTTGCCCACCACCTCCAGAAACAGTGAGAAAGCAGGGAGCTCACGAAGTTCAGCACGTACCTTCATTTGGTGGTTCATTGCTCCTGGAAGCTGTGAGAGGGCCTCCTTCAGTTCCCTCTTCTGACACCAGGACCATTCAAAGATAAACTGAGGCCTGCCTCAGGTTCAGATTTTATATCTCAAGCTTGCTCAGGTGACAGAGCTGTTTGAACTCCCTGATAGGTTAGTTCTTTTTTTCTTTCCAGGCAAAATGGTTCTGGTCTGAGGGGAAAGCCCTGAGAGGGGCTGATGTAGAGAAGAACTTGGCCAGGACATCTCCCAGGCTTGATTTGGAAGGTTCCACAAAGAATTGAGCCCAAGCACAGTTCAATATTCTGCATATAGTAGACCATTTTGCTGTACTGGGTCTTAAGTAAAAATTAAAACAGAAAATGCATTTTCTTTTTCTCTGGTCCAGATTGTTCTATGAGAAAAGATTAACATGTCCCCAGAGACTCTGGTAGCAAAGATTTAGAAATGCTTCACCGCTCCAGGCTGCTCATTAGTTTACTGAGGAGAAATTTTACAAATAATTAGAATTTTGCTCACCTTCTAACTGAGACCTTCAGATTCTCCTAGTATTTAGCACCAGGTCACTAAGCATCTGGGGCAAAACTAGACTATTCTTCATGCTCTTATTTTTTACTTTAAACAGTCTCCAGGAAATTTATGTAATCCCATTGTCCTAGCTACCAAATATATATAAATGATCCTCAATTGAAACATTCTTGTCCGATTCAAACCCAACTGCTTCATAAACCACTTTTCCAATCTCCTTTTCAGGTAATGCCACTGCAGTCTACCTCTGAGCGATCCTGCCTGCCACCTTCTCCCTACTGCTCAGTGAGTCATTCATTTCTAATGTTCTTCTTCAGTATTGCTGAACAGTCTCTCTTCTCCATACTGTTTGCCACTGCCCTAGGTTGGATCATTTTCTGACATGGTCATGTGCTCTGGTCATATTGAATTCCTTCCTTTTCTTTAGACTAGCCATAGACCCTCATACCTTTGTGTTGCATCTCTTCATTTTATCTGCCTTCATTAGTCAGCTTGTGTCAGTCCCTCTGTGATGGGAAGCCATGACTGACTTCCCCAAGCACTCCGTTCTCTGTGGTACTTTGTACATATTTCCAATATGTTATAGCAGTTACTACTGTCACTGTATGTGCTTCTTTCTATATTTGTGTCCTTGAAACTCTTTGAGAGTTGGGACTTTGTCTTAATAGTTCAGTATCTCTAAACAATTGAAGTCATCATTGAATAAATGTGAATTACTAAATAAATGATTGTATATGTAAGGACCATCCCTTCGATATGGAAACTGAGCACTCATATTCCATTGGTGAGATCTGAGTAAATGGTCTAGCCTAGGGGGAGATTAGGAGATACAGTCCAACTTGGTGTTTGGTGACTAGCTGGCTTGTCTGCCCTAAGGAACTGTGTTCTTAGGAGGATACATATTTGGAAATGTTTTAAATGAAAAATTTTATTTTTATAGTGAATTCTGATCATTCTTTTGGCCTTCATGCTTATTTTTGTGTGGTTTTTATCTGCTGTATATTTTTATTAATAAAAACTTTGTATCTTTGTATTATCTTTGTATCATGTAGATGTTCTTGTAAGCCGTATATAGCTGAATACTTTTTATAAATCCGATAGGATAATACTTCTTTATTGGTAAATTTAAATATTTAAATTTGAATTGTATGCTTAATGCAGTTTATGACATGTTTGGGTATAATTCCTCCATCTTATTTTACAGTTTTTATTTTATCCTTATATATGATTTTTTCCCCTTTTGTACCTTCTTTTGAGGAGGTAGAGATTTTTAAGGTTCCACTTCCCTGGGGTGTCTGGGTGGCACAGTCGGTTGAGCAACTGAATCTTGGTTTCATCCCTCATCGTGATCTCAGGGTTGTGACCTCAGAGTTGCGAGATCAAGACTTGCAATGTGTTCCTCACTCAGCAGGGACCCTGAGATTTTCTCTCTCCCTCTCCCCTGCCCACTGTGGTCTCTCTCTCCCTCTCTCTCTAATAAATAAATAAATCTTAAAAAAATAAACGATTCCTCTTTCCCTTCATCTGTAGTATGTACGTCATCACTTTTCTAGCTAATTCCAAACTGTTTTCCAAAGTGGCTTTACCATTTATATGCCTGTCAGTGGTGCATGAGAATTTTCTTTGCTTTCCATCCTCACCAACACTTGATATTGTTTGGCTTCTACTATTTTTGGCAACCTGGGAGGGGTGCAAATGTAAGAGTTCTTCATATCTTCTCTGTACCAGTTCTTTGTCAATTATATGTGTCAAAATGTTATTTTCCACTTTGTTGCTCATTTCCTTCTCTTTCTAAGGTGTCTTCTGATGAAGAGTTATTTTTAATGTGGTTAAATTTATCATTTTTTCTTTATGGTTAGTAATTTTTACATACCAAATATCATTCCCTCCTCTGAAATCTTGAAGCTGTTTTCCTATATTATCTTCTGAAAGCTTTATGGTTTCCTCTTCTCATAGGTCTTTAATTTACTTTGAAGTGACATTATTCTGTGGCAGGAGGCAGGGCTTTTTTAAAAATGAAGTTACTTGGGGCTCCTGGGTAGCTCAGTCGGTTAAGTGTCTTGACTCGTGATTTCAGCTTGGCTCATGATCTCAGGGTGGTGAGATCGAGCCTCACAGCAGACTCTGTGCTCAACAGGGAGTCTGCTTAAGGTTCTTTCCCTCTTTCTTCCCCTACCTTGTGCGCTCGCTCTCTTTAAAAATAAATAAATAAGTCTTCAAAAAAAAAAGAAGATACCCAATTACCCTAGATCATCTATTTATAATCTGTAATAACTCCTCCTTTCCCCTAGTTTGTAATAATTCCTCTGTCATGGATCACATATTCATATATGTGTGTGTTATTTCTGGCCATTCTTTTCTGTTCCCTTGATCTGTTTGTCTATCCCCGAAGCATGACTAAACAGTCATATCTGCTCTAGCTTTATAGTAAGTGTTGCTGTCTTGTGGCAAGTTTCTGTCTGATCCATCCAATGTAGCCTTAAGCTGGAAGGTTCTAGGTTCCAGGAGCCAGCACATGCCTTCAGGCAGGAGTCATTTGAGCACCAATTTATCACACCAACTCCTGTTTCTTCTCCATTCTGTGGCCTCTGAGGAATTCTTTCACTTTTTGTATTTTTAGCTATTTACTTAAAGAGTCTTTATTCTTTATTTCAAGTCATCTCACTTTGGTGTGCTTTCTGGAAGGATTTTTCAAGATAGCTCATTCTCTGTATTGCCAGAGGCCAAAGACTCCTCCATTTGGCAAGGAGAAACGATGTGCTTTAAAGAACATTTCCAGATTTGGGGAGGAAATATTACTCTAAAAATTTTTGGGGAGTATGAACAGGGAGAGGAGGATGGAAAAGAAAAGTTTAGTTTTTATGACTTACAGCCATCATCAGGCAATCAATTATATTCTGAGATCTTGATAGACTTTATCAATTAAAATATTACATCTAGCAGGGAATATTTTCAGAGATATAGCCTACCATTTTTATTCCTATACAAATAGTAAATTATTCTTAGTTGACCAACTGATGGTAGTATCCCAGACGACAACTTTTTAAAAACAAGTATTTATATAATCCTTATCATGTTTCAGACACTATTTTAAGAGGTTTACAAATATTAGCTCATTTAAGGCTTCCACAACTTGATGAAGTAGGTAGTGTTATAACAGGTTGATTAACTGAGACATGGAATCATTAATTAAGTTGCCTAAGGTCAGCAGTTGGTAAGTGGTGGAGAAGGAATTTGAATCCAGACAGCCTGGCTCCGGAGTCAGCCCTTTTAACCACAAGACCATGCATAATTCAGCTCGTGTTTCTCTGGAATTTGTTGTCTCCTAAGTGATCAAAACCTTAATGATAAAACATGATAGTGAACTCTGAGAAGAGAAATGAGAAGTCATATTATATTTGGTATCATTTACAATAATTTGGCAGTGAGATCTCAAATGTGCAGACGATCTAGAAGTAGACTATATCATGCTCATATTATATTTTATTTATTCAACATTTCTGAGTATGGATTATGTGGCAAGTATTTTGCTACAGGCAGAGGGAAAAAATATGAGTGAGAAATGCTCTCCTTTCTCCAATTCTCACTCCTAGAGTATAGCACAAAGTTCCCCAGAATGGTAGATGTGGGTTCCATTGAACAGAGGTACATCTCCAGAGGAACTTTCTTAGATAAACAGTTTGGGGTGAGAAGTGTAAGAGAAAAAGGTAAATATATATAAAAGAAAGCAAGCAGGGAGAGGGATTGTTTTGACCATTTGCTGATTTATTCCTATTTTACCTATACTGGTGGCCTATTTCTATCTTTTGGGACAGTATCAAAGGATTTCTTTTTTCCTCTGCTCTGGACACTGCAGATAAGATGTGGATGTGATAGACACATTTGAACATGTTAGTTTCAGGGAAATTGGTGAGGAAGGAAAAAGAAAGTGGCACATCTCAGAGCTCACTAATTGTCATTTTTCCTGGAGTGTGAAAACAGGGAAAGCAAAATTGCAGAGTGTTCTAAGGTAATAAGGCAAAAGATTGTCTGCAGTGTAAACGTCGCTGCTCCGACCCCTCATTCCAGTTGTATAATCATCTTGTATGTGTCCTTGAACAATTGGTGCTTGGGCATTTTTTCTACTGCCCAATCTCAGAATTGTAAAATAAAAGAAAAACCAAAATGAAGTCAATCAAAGTATCAAAAACCAAAGCTGGTAAAAAAAAGTATAGGCTCTCTGAGTTTTTAGGTTATTGTTAGTTGAAAGTTTTGTCTTTTGTGTGCTTTGTAAATACTTTCAAGACGTGTAAATACTTCCAGAAAATGCCACAAAATATGCTCTTCATAAAGAGCTGACTCAACTAGTCCACAATCGGTAATACAACTTTCTTGGGTTCCTCTTTCGGTAGCAGGAATAATTCTATACTACTCTTTCCGTTCATCTCCTTTCGCCTGGCTTCTTTCTTTTTGTGACAAATACCATGTAGAAGGCCATTAAGTGGTATTTTGGTGAGATAAAACATTCATGTAAATTGATTTAATTAGAAGAACACAATTACTCTATTGATTTTTATACTAAAGAAAATGTTTTTCATGGCATTTGTTGTACGTCATATTAGTAAAGTTTATAATTAGCAGTAATCACACCTTAGATAAACCTCATTGACTATGATACCACCACTGTACAAAGCTTGTATGTTATATTAGAAACCACAGAGAAGAATTTTAGAGAAATGGAGAAAGAATTAGGCCAAGGCTTGCAAAGAAATATATGTTAGAATGACATGTTTAAAGGGCATATTAGTAACAAGACTTATGGGTGAGATGAAACAAAATGAGAGCAATAGCATCTTAATATTCAGGAAAGCTAATGGAACTCAGGTTCACATCATTATAAAAGCATTTCAAAGGACTGGGAATCCACCCCACTTGGAGCTTTTTTTCGTGATTCTGAACCTTGTATGACAGGAATGGTAATGAAGCATCAGTAAAGACAGCCATGATGATAAAGGATCTTTAGGTCATAGATCCTTGTGGAGACTAAAAATATGAGGTCAGTGCTCATTCTTGAGAGGGAAATGAAAGTGAATGTGACGAATGCAGATAAAGTTTGGAAGACAGAAACGGTATATGAAAGAGAACTCTTTAAGGATATAATAGTTCAAAAGTAAGAGGGCATGAAATAGAACAAAGAAGGGACTGGTGCTTAAAGAATATTATTGAGAGAGTTAAGTTCAGATGTGGAAATAATGACCAAAGGTGGCCATGGAATTTTCCATTTAAGAAGAAGGAATTTATTAGATATTAGGTAAAATGACAGAAAAAATTGGAAGGTGTTGCAAGTATGACCTGGATATTCCTTCATGAAGAACTTTTATTTTATACCTTGGAGTATATGTTATAGGTAGCTTGCTCAGAGGTAAATGATCATATCTACTGGCAGTTAATAGTATATGTTGCGTTTAATTCATTGCTGACAATCAGTTGTCGTATACATGAAATTGTATTTTGAAATTTTTATTTACAAGTATTTATATGCTGGTATAAAAACTTGTCATTAGAGAGTGCCTGGATTTCTCAGTTGGTTAAGCGTCTGCCTTTGGCTCAGGTCATGATCTCAGGGTCCTGGGATCCAGTTCGGCATTGGGCTCCTTGCTCAGTGGGGAGCCTGCTTCTCCCTCTCCCTCATCCCGACCCCCCCAAGCTCATGTACATGTGCATGCTCTCTTTTTCTCAAATAAATAAATAAATAANAGTGTTGCAAGTATGACCTGGATATTCCTTCATGAAGAACTTTTATTTTTATACCTTGGAGTATATGTTATAGGTAGCTTGCTCAGAGGTAAATGATCACATCTACTGGCAGTTAATAGTATATGTTGCATTTAATTCATTGCTGACAATCAGTCGTCGTATACATGAAATTGTATTTTGAAATTTTTATTTACAAGTATTTACATGCTGGTATAAAAACTTGTCATTAGAGAGTGCCTGGATTTCTCAGTTGGTTAAGTGTCTGCCTTTGGCTCAGGTCATGATCTCAGGGTCCTGGGATCCAGTCCGGCATTGGGCTCCTTGCTCAGTGGGGAGCCTGCTTCTCCCTCTCCCTCATCTCGACCCCCCCAAGCTCATGTACATGTGCATGCTCTCTTTTTCTCAAATAAATAAATAAATAAAATCTTAAAGAAAAAGCTTGTCATTGGAGAAAGCTGTATTTAACTAATTATATAAAGAATAAAAAGACATACATAGGGTCTACTCAGGTGATCTGAGAGGAGACCAGAGGTCAATTGATTCCAATTGAGTACTTCTTCATTAAAGGAAAGCAAACTGTATGTACGTGAAACTTGGATTTCTCTGAGCTACACAAATTTAAGGGTACAAATGTACTTATCTTAATTATAGTAAATTATGTGTTTGTTTCTTTCTTTCCTGGATTTTTTACCACCTACTATTTCATTACTTCTATTACCCCCCTGTATCTCTTCTGTACATTTCTGGGCATCTGCAGGATTGTCTCCTGTGATCTTACAAAGATATCTTTTTAGCGGCTATGTAAAGGCTTTTCCTAGCTTCTTCTGGCGTCCACAGCTTTCTAGTACACACAGCCATTGGGCAACACCATCCAGTGCCAGTGCTGCCCTTGGATGTCCTAAAGCACTACCATGCTATGTGGGACCTTCAGTGAAATGTGGGCCCTCAGCCACACCTGGCCCCCCTCCCTACATTGGTAGGAGGGTGGTATCTCTTTCCCACGCTGAGTTTTGTTTTGTCATACGGATACCAAACTAGTGCTGCCTTGGTTTAGATACCATAGATTTTAGTGAAAAGATCATATATATATATATATATATATATATATATATATAT